>ML776553.1:1083209-1109458 GCA_009831015.1 Picea engelmannii | reverse complement strand
CGATAAACCAGAAGCTTGAAAGAGGTTAAAAAAACAATAAAACAAAATAGTTATCAATCAGAACCATAAATCTCAATAAGTTAAAAATGATGTTGCAATGTCCTCTTGACTACATCTAAGGTCCATAAGACTGCAAAAAATTATGAATGGAAATGTCAAATAGTTGGCCTAACCAGCCTCAAATTTACAATGATGATGTACATGCTACTATAGAAAACAAGAAATGGAAAGAGACCGGGCCATGAAAAATAAGAGGCAATACCAATAATAAAAATAAACCAGTTTACATGCTAGAGAGATAGAGAGATCGAATGAAAGCTATTTTATAGACTGGACAGAACAAACTATTTCACTTAAACATTGAACTTATCCAAATTTTACAAACAGGAAGGGATTGGGCATTTTGAAACTTCAAACAGAACAATCTCTTGCAAATATTGAATTAAAAACGGGCAAAAAAAAAAAATGGTGCACAACACACGAGTTAGAACATGCATCACAACACACAAATCAAATCTAGCGCACAAGCGCCAAGACACCAGTGCTTTAACTACACTATGCGTTCCATGAATGTTCACAATGCGTGAATGTGCACAACGCATGGAACAAGCCCAACGCACAAGTGCCAAGAACCAAACCAAGTAAAGAAGGAGCGTTGGGAGAGTCGACCCCATGACCTCTCGAGTGCTAACTACTTAAATTCCAGGTGCTAACTATGACGTTAATGATGTGATAACTACTTAACATAACCCAGCGCCCAAGCACAAGGCCCACAAGCCACAGAGGGAGGATCCCACGAAGGTAGCTGGTATGCACAACGCATGTGGCCATGCAGATGGCCGCCCTTTTCACAAACGCTTCAGCCTTGTTCCCACCAACACATAGAGGGAACCCTAGGGCTTGTCCTGCTGACTTGAGTTCACCAAGAGATTCAAAGAAAGAAAGAAGGGTTGTTCCCTTTAATCTTGCAAATATTCCAGCAATCGTCAATCTTGATAAAAAAAAAAAATCCACTGGTCATAATTTAAAAAGGACGAATGTGAATTTCAAGCAGAAAGCAAAAACTAAGAAAAAGAGATCTAAGATTTGTTTGGACCTGTAGTGAGAGAGAGAGATTCGTATACCCAGGGGATTGGACAGGCGACTAGGGGGTGCACCCATCAAATAATTGTTTTTTCTTCTTTTCTCGTGAAAACGTAAACCCTTACCTGCAGAAAAACTCTCACACAAGGAGGCACCCTCTTCAAATCTAGCAAGTTTACCCTACGCCAAGCAGATCATCAAGATCTCAGTGAGATCGAAATATTATGACAAATCTTACCTAAGAGTTGAAGTTGCACTAACAAGCCTTGGCCGCTCAGGGACAATTGAGTGGAACCCTTGGAGCAAAACAAAAAAAAAAAAATTTATTTAGAATGAGGCGGAGTAGGGTGTTGTCAAGGGTTTTGTGCTTAGTCTTCTTATGGGGAGAGTTAAGGAAGAGGCACGTGGGCCTCATTCAAGCCTCGCTCCATCCTTTTATGGGTGATTTATTCATGTTTAATTATATCATTTAGTTGATATTATTTGATAAATGAAAGAAAACAAAAGGAGAGTATAGAATTTACATAGTTTAATAATTTAATAATATGAAGTATAAGTATAAAATAATAAGATAACAAAAGTTGTGATATATAATATAATAAGATTTATATCAAGTGGGTTATAGGGATGGCATAGCTAGCAGGGCGAGAGAGTCAATAGTTTACTTAGGCGAAGACATCGAGCTTAGATGCTTTAACCCTGACCTAGCCACTTACCCTAAAGAGAGTAATGTCTGTTTACAGACAAGTAAAAAAAACTTACACCTAACCCTATGTTTACCAGTATAATTTGTACGAATGTGAATTGCCTTAGACTCTTCCCTAAAAATCATTTGGTTTGATTCATATTAAATTGTTCTAGATGGTTAGAACTCAAGGAAATCAAGGCCGAGGGGCATCGTCGCAAGGACCGCCAACGTTGGCACCACCACCACTATCACCTGAATTAGCTCTCATTTTGCACTCTCTGGAAGCCATTAATGAGACCTTAAAGGGGCATCAACCAACAGATGTTGAGCTAGAACCCCCACAATCTGGAGTGGGTAACCCTGAAGCATCGATGGATTCAGAGGGAGGGCGTCCACCCGGGGACATCACTAGAGAACTGCAGAAGATCAAACTCCTAGAGTTTGTCGGGGGTCATGCCAGTGAACGTGTTGAAGCATGGTTGGAAGGAATGACACGATGTTTCTCCTTAAGAGACTATGCTTCCACCTCAAATGTGAAAATAACAATCTTTCAGTTGAAGGAGAGTGCCTTGAACTGGTGGGGCAACCTGGAGAGGCAGTTGCACCTTACCCCAGACACTGTCTCTTGGGAACTTTTTCAAGAAAGGTTCTGAAGGAAATATTTGTCAGCTTACTACGAGGAACAATAGGTGGGTGCATTTCATGCTCTAGTACAGGGAAACAGGACCGTGGAAGTGTACGAGATCAGGTTCATGGATTTGGTAAAATATGTTTCGTACATGGATAATGATCAATGACAGGCAGAACGCTTTGTCTATGGGTTAAACCCTAAGATAAGGGCCATGGTACAAATGTGGAAACCGTCGTCAGTAGTGGAAGCAATTGAAAATGCACGTTATGTTGAGGAACACATGAGCTTAAAAGGAGGTATGCGATCGACCTTTCCACATCATCCTGGATTCATGGGGAAGAACCCTAGGACCTTCTCTAGGGGAGGGAGCTCTAGGCCACCTACTTATGGTAATAGAGTCGCACCAAGGAAATTTTCCACATGTATTTCAATGGCAGCGAGTGAAGCATCCCATTCATCACCAACGACGCAAGTAGGTCCACGACCTTCTGAGGGAGCAACTAGTAGGGGAAGGAACTCATTTCATAGACTATCACAGAGTAGTGCATAGGTTCCATCTCATGTTGCATGTTGGGGATGTGGAGGACCCCATTACCAGCGTGACTGCCTAGAGTTGCAATCAGGATTTGTACATAGAGAAGGAAAGGCCCCGATGGGAAGAGCAAGTGGCAGCCACCAGATTTATGCAGCAGTTAATAATCGCCAGACATAACATCAATCCACGGTGGTGGAGTTGTCAGGTACGCTAAATCATATCGATGTTAAAATTTTATTTGATTATGGTGCTACAGATAGTTTAATTTCACCATCTACATTAGAAAAGAGTGGGTTGGTAGCCTACGAGCACGATGACTTTAAACAAGTCGAGATGGATTCGGGGGGAAAAAAAGCAGTAGGGCCTAGTGTTGATAATTTTCCAGTAGACCTCAGAGTGTGTACTACCAGGTTGAAGGTATATGTCACCGCTCTGAGGACGTATGACCTAATCATTGGAATGGATTGGTTAGAAGCCCATAGAGCCCTAGTAGATTGTTTTGCGAAAAGGGTGTTGTGTGTTGATGATGAAGGAAGGCCAGTAGAGATCCACGGTGTACGAAGGAAGTTGTCTCTACGCTTTATCTCGACTATGAAGGTTAAGCGGTGCATGAGGAAAGGGTGTCGACTATATATAGTGGAAGTAGTGAATGAAAGGAAAGGACCCTCCTTGGATCAGTACCCATTATTGTCGGAGTTTAAGGATGTTTTTATGAAAGAGTTGCCAGGGTTACCTCTTGAGAGGGAGCTTGATTTTACTATTGAACTAAAACCTAGTGCAAAACCAATTTCCAAGACTCCGTATAGGATGACAATGCTAGAACTTTGTGAGTTACAGATGCAATTGAAAGAGCTACTCAACTTAGGGCTAATAAGGCCCAATGTCTCACCTTGGGGTGCACCAGTAATTTTTATGAAGAAGGATGGTTCCTTACGATTGTGTATAGATTATAGGGACTTGAACCATGCTACAGTGAAAAATAGGTACCCAATGCCACAAATAGATGATCTCTTTGATCAGATTAAAGGAGCAACAATATTCTCAAAAATTGATTTGTGATAAGGGTATCACCAGTTAAGGATTAAGGAAGGTGATATTCCTAAAACTGCCTTTCAAACTTGGATTGGGCAATATGAGTTCGTGGTAGTACCTTTCGGTTTGACCAATGCGGCAACAATATTCATGAGCCTCATGAATGGTGTATTCCAGAATTACTTAGATCGCTTTGTACAAGTCTTTCTAGATGATATCCTCATCTATTCCAAGAATGAAAGAGAACATGAGGAACACTTGCAAGTGGTGTTGTCCTTCCTTAGAGAGAACAAATTGTATGGGAAGTTGTCGAAGTGTTCCTTCTTCCAGAAAGAAATTCATTATTTAGGTCATATCATTTCCGGTGAAGGAATCTCTATGGACCCAGAAAAGGTAAAGGCCATTATGGAATGGCCAGTGCCGAAAAAATGCTCATGAGGTAAGAAGCTTCATGGGGCTAGCAGGTTATTATCGGAGATTTGTGGAAGGGTTCTCTAAAATATCGAAACCCATCACCACTTTGAAACGCAAGGGGGTCAGGTATGAATGGATAGAAGAATGTGATAGTGCATTCAGCGAGCTTAAGAGGTTACTAACTAGTGCACCAATTCTACGAGTGTCGGATATGGAAAAGGACTTCACATTCTACACAAATGCCTTGAAGCAAGGGTTGGGGGCCGTGCTAATGCAGGATGGAGGAGTGATAGCGTATGCATCAAGGAAGTTGAAGAAAGACGAGGAGATTTACGCTACTCATGATTTAGATTTGGAAGTTGTAATGCTAGCTCTGAAACATTGGAGGCACTATCTAGTGGGGAGAAACTTTGAGCTCAAAACGGACCATGAAAATTTAAAACATCTCTTCACTCAAAGGGATCTTAATGCCAGGCAGAGGCGATGGAGTGAGTTTATGAGTGAGTACGATTTTTTTATTTCATATATCAAGGGAAAAGAAAATGTGGTCATGGATGCCTTGAGTAGGAGACCATGTGTCTTCTCGTTAGTACCCTTAAAAGTCAATCTGAGGGAGCATGTGTTGATGCAACTCCTTGGAGACAGTTGGTATTTAAAGGTTACATCAAACCTCCAGAGTGGGAGGAAATTAGATCCAAAGTATGTTGGATATAGACTGGAAGCAGATGGACTATTAAGATATCAAGGAAGGATGTACATCCCCTAAGGTGGGGATATTCAAAGAATCATACTGAAGGAATCCCATAGAGCACTTTATTGTGCACATCTGAGTGTGAAGAAAATGTATCCAGACATGAAGAAGATTTTCTTCTTGGTAGGCATGAAGCGCGATGTAGTCCATTTCGTCACCAAGTGCCTAGAGTGTCAACAAGTGAAATTTGACCACCATCACTCGACATGTCTCCTACAACCACATGATGTTCCTATGTCCAAGTGGGAATTCATTTCTATGGATTTTGTTGTGGGGTTGCTACTCACATCTCATAGACACAATGCCATTCTGGTGATAGTTGATAAGTTGACTAAGAGTGCTCATTTTATTCTGGTTAGAGACACTTAAGATGTCACTGATGTGGCACACGTGTTTGTAAGTGAGGTCATATGTTTTCACGGGATACCCAAGAAGATCATTTCAGATAGGGACTCCATATTCACTTCTAGGTTTTGGAAAAGTTTGCAGTCAGCGTTGGGGATGCAATTGAACTTAAGCACAACTTATCATCCTGAAACAAATGGGCAAACTGAGACAGTAAATCAAGTCATGGAAGACATGTTTAAGATGTATGTCATGGATAATCAAACCCATTGGGAGAAGTACCTACCTTTGGTAGAGTTTGCCTACAATAACAATTTTCATAGCTCCATCGGAATGCCACCCTACGAATCTTTGTATGGAAGGCCATGCAGAACACCGTTGAGTTGGGAAATATTAGAAGACTGAGTGACAGTTGTTCCATAATTGATTCAAGAGATGGAGGAACAGGTGATTTAGATTAGGCAGAGACTAAAGGAAGCACGGGATATACATAAAAGTTATGTTGATTCACATAGGACTAATCGAAGTTATAAAGTGGGAGATCAATTTTTCATTCGTATCAGACCCAATAAGAGTACCGTTCGGTTCAAGAAGGGGAAAAATTTGTCACCTCGATTTATAGGACCGTTCAAAATCCAAGAGAAAATTGGACCTGTTTCCTATCGTCTCGTACTACCACCCCACTTACATAAAACTCATAATGTTTTTCATGTATTTGTTCTACGTCATTATATTGTTGATGAAACACATAAACTAAAATTGGAAAGAATTGTAGGTATCGGACGTGGGAACCCTCACGGTAGAACCATTACGCATATTGGACCATAGAGTCCAACAACTCAGGTACCATCTGGTAGACCAAGTTAAGGTCCAGTGGGACAAGTATAGTCCAGGATCTACTACTTGGGAGGATGTCGAGACATTACGATGATATTATCCCTCACTTTTTTGACCACCTCGAGAATATGTTTCTCAAAGGTTGGGTGTATGTAACGCCACCTTTTGAATTAGACATCTATGATTACCTTAGGCCTAATCACCTTTATTTTCTATTCACTGTGAAACTATTAATGTTACACTTGAACTTTTAAGATTTATGAACCTATATGGATGTTTAAACATTATTTGAATGATGATGGATATGATGCAATCTATTATGTGAATGTAAATTCTATGAATGTTTAACGTTATTTGAATGATGATGGACATTATGCGATCTATTATGTGAATGTAAATTCTATGAATGTCTAACGTTATTTGAATGATGATGGATATGATGCAATCTATTATGTGAATGAAAATTCTATGAACGGTTAACATTAATTGAATCATGGGGATATTATGTGATCTATTTCTAAATTGAAAATTTTGATATTTAAAGTTGTTGGTACGTGGATACCGAATTGAGATTTTGGTTGAATGCATTTACATGATGACAATGAATAGATATGTATGAGTTTGTGTTATAGACTAATCTATAGGTCAATGGGCTATGAAATAGCCAAAGGATAATGGTAATAAAAGTGGATGTCATGACCACCGACTGAGAAACAATATGGTATGAATCTTTGTATGTGAAATTATGTTGGTTCAAATGCATTGCTATGATATGTGGACCAGTGCAGGTTTTTTAGGTGGTGAGACTTCCTAAAAATGAATACATGATGACAAAATTCCCAGCAACACAGTGCCACTGTATATTCCATGGTAGGGTGTGGACCCTATTCCTATTAGGAGGGGTGGAGGCATTTCCCACCGTGTATCCTCTGAAACTTGGAATCATGGGAGGACGGTGTTAGCTCACGCTCCCCTAGACGTGTGATGATGATTGTTAGTTGCCTGCTTGGGAAGCTTGGTCAAAATAGTGTCACTTCAGCTTACGAGTTCTATTTGGAGTTAGGTTGATATAGTTGACGCTCCAAGATATTCCAACAGAGGAAGGATAGGAATGGAAGATGGAAGTAAGTTAGGGAGGAAGGATGAATAGAAATAGTTGAGAGTGTATGGAGATTTTCCTTATGGTAGAATTTATTGTTTTCCCTTCTGAAAAGAAAATATGTATATATGTATATTCATAATTACTTAACTAAACTACAATTGTCTAAATAAACATTGTTGAGATAGATTATTGTAATTAAGGGATTTCGCAAACATTTGATTTGTTTATTATCTTTTATAAAAACAAATAGTCTTGTTGATTGGATTGGATGCATACATGAATTACTACAGGTGTGATAGTTATTGTCATTAGTACATGCGCAAGACTTTTTTGTGCTAGCTACACATGCATTTCTTCCACATGTTCACTAGTATGTATGAGTTTTCTTTACCTTACTTATTGATAACGTTGTTTATTGGATATGAATATGTGAACCATGTCTCATTTCCCTTGTATTATAAATTACTCTAACTTTGGGATGAAGTTTCTTGAAGGATGGGTGTACATAACAACCCTAGTTAATTATTTAATTATCATGATTAAATATTTTTTTAATAAATATTAGTTTAATAAATTATTAATTTAGATTTTTTTTTAAGACTTATTTTATAATATAATTGTATTGGGAGATGGACCAATTAATGGGGGGGGATAAGGTGGTTGGGTGTTTAATGGGGGGATAAGGCGGTTGGATAAGGGAGGATAAGGAATATAAGACAAGGGATAGGACTCGAGAAGGGGGAGTTTTTGGGGTGGAGTAATATTTTCATATTAGGAGAAGGTGAGAAGAAGAGGAGGTGGGGAGGAGAAGGGAGGAAGCAGTTTGGGACTGTGTATCTGTTCTACATCTATTTTGTGCTTACAGCTGACTTGAGGACTCTCACAAGGGGAACGTGTTGCTGATAATTTTGGGCTCGGGGGCCAAGAAACCATAAGGAATCATGGGGCTAGGAAGACGGATAGGTTGTTCCTAGCTGGTTGGGAGGTTAATCAGTTTGGGCAGAGCTCCAGTTTGGGCAGAGCTTCAGTTTGGGAAGAGCTTCAAAACATCAATTTGAGGTAGATACGTTTCATTATCAATATTATTATGTTGTTGTTCATTATTATTATGTTGAACATGTTGTTCATTTTTTATTTTGTTGAACATTGTTATTATGCTGAATAGTGAATAAAAATGAAAATATGATAGAATTTCTATATTTAGATTCATGTTTTATAAATCTTTGTATGGACAGGATTTACATCAATGCCTAGGGATATGTACTCGAGGCAATATAAGGAGGGAGTTTTGTCCAGCCTTTAGAGATGCCTAGTGTACTGAGTATTGATCCATAACATGAGTATTGATACATATGACTGATGTATGCGAGTATTGATCAATATGACCGGTGTACATGAGTATTGATTCAGATTATTGGTGTACATAAGTATTGATCCAAATGAAGAAGTTCATAGAACAACTAGAGTGTTGCGCGTTGATGCAGTTGTGAGATTGGAATTCAATGCCTAGGGTTGTGTACCTGAGGGATTATAAGGAGGGAGTTTTGGTCCATCCTTTCGAGATGCTTGGTGTACTGAGTATCATATGACTAGTGTACATGATTATTGATCTAGATGACTGGTGTATGTGAGTATTGATCCAGATCACCGGTGTATGTGAGTATTGATCTATATAACTAGTGTGCGTAAGTATTGATCAAGATGCCTACTGGGTAGAGTGTTACTTGCCGATGGAGTTGTGGGATTTGACTTCAATGACTAGGGATGTGTACCTGAGGGAGTATACAGAGGGAGTTTTGGTCCAAACTTTCAAAATGTCTAGTGTATTGAGTATTGATCCAGATGATTGGTGTACATGAGTATTGATCTAGGTGACTGGTGTACGTGAGTATTGATCCAGATCACTGGTGTACTTGAGTATTTATCTATATCACTAGTGTATATAAGTATTGATATAGATGCATGCTTGGGAAAATGAGTTCTAGTGCCTTAGACCCTTGATAAACCGATAGGATCCAATATTGGTTCCAAAATTTGGGAAGAACTACTACAGTGTTTCTCGCACTTCATGGGAGCTTTCGATTCCTACTATGGTCGGTGGCCTTATACTAGTTCAGTAGAGGGTGATTTGGAAGATACAATTGGGATAACATAATCAAAGTTAACTTCGGGATGAAGTTCCTTGAAGGAGGAGAGTATGTCATGCCCCATATTATTATTAAATAAATAAATATTAGATAACTATAATAATTATCCTAAGGGATCATATTAAGTACTTATAAATAAACATTTAGGTAATAAAAAGAAATGGTAAAATATGTAACTGTAATTCATGGAGAAACCCTAAAATATAATAAATAATTAAATAATGGATCTTATGGGATTTATTTTTTTACCATGGATGGGTTCTATATAAGGATGGAGAAGAAGAAGAAGAAGAAGAAAAGGACATCTCATTTTTCTTGGGAAATTTGAGGAAAAGGATAAGGAGAGATGGCATAGTAGTGGATTCAGGTGTCGAGGACTCTCAGTCATGATGACTAAGGGATTGGTTGGGAGGAGATTTGTACCCCACTTATTGTTGCAGTTGGTCAAATCAAATATGAAGCTATCACTATGTTTCTGGAGTCACATTATAGGTATATTGGTTCTAGGTAAGTTCCTCACTTCTCACTACTCTTGTGAGTTAAGTAAATTTTATTAAGGTTTCTGTGTGTTAGAAATCAATGGTTATTTTAATTTGACCATGAAATTGACCATGGTTATTATAGACTCCCATAAGTATCTTACAGGAAGAAATATTTCTTTGAATACAAGAATCTGCAATCATTGCAAAGTACCCCTTTTCACGTGGACTCCTCTAATCAGTGGCTGAGTTTAATTTTCCACCATACGAATATAATGAAACCCTCCGACCGCAATATTTATGGGGTCATATTTTATGTAGGAATTTTGTTTGGTGTAAGTATGAATTGGTCTTGAAATATGGACCCCACTAGCCAATAGGATTCAGTCGCACTATTTTCGAACCGTAATATTTGCGGGAAGGTGTTTGTGTGTGGGAACATCATTGTAACAAGAGCATATTTTAATTTTCCTAGAGCTTGTGGCCTTATGAGCCAATGGGAACCTTTCCCATAAAGATTTAGACTACCATCTTATCTTTTAGTGATTATGCTTTACTTTCCTAATAAGGGATATTAAAGGTTTTATTAATGAATAAACATATTACTCTTACAACCTTTTCATCTAACAAGTACCCTATAACACTCCTCCTGAGATGATTTTCCCAACCCCACGAGCCAATAGAACTCATCCCCACATATGGTTTAGATCCTTTTCCATGCTAAAACTTTTCCACTTGCAAGATTTGTGGTTGATATTTGTGTGTACGCTCCTTATGGAAAAAAAGCTTTATATTCATTCTTTTGTATCCCGTGACCCATGGACCAATCGAAATCATTCTTGTGGGACCATGCAATCCATAACAAATATTTCCTTTATAGCATAACCTTTTTCCTTGTAAACCTATCACTTGCAATCCTTGCGAAGAATTTTTTCACACAGACTTAAACCTTATATTTATACACCAATACTAGATTTTCAAACTCATGCCTGCAAAGTTATTCCCATGAAGCTTTGAGTCCGCAAAACGACATAGTTAAAACTCCTCTCCTCTATGTGAACTTCGAATTAATGGACATTAATGGGTTGATGGTCATCAAATAAATTCCAAAGCATATATTTAATTAATTAAAACCCCATAGTTATTACACGTGATTTGAGTTAATATACATTGAAATCCTTAGTGTTAGATTAATTTATGCATTTGTGAACATTGTGGTGAACTGAATTCCTCTCCCTGAAATCCTTACTTATCTTTGAATTACGCAAGTGCATTAGATACAAAATGTTTGGAGCTCGAGGTTGTCTCTCGAGGTATACAACACCTAGTGCCCCAATTCAGATGAAGAATATGGGAGATGTTCTTATAGTAGATACAATTTCTAATAATGAGATGCATAAATGTCCTCCATGGCAAGAGATATACGGGATGTTTAACACAAAATACTTCCCGGTGGAGTGTGAAAATTTGAAGGTGTATGCAAACATTAAGAAAAGCAGGTTGTATGTGGTAGCTACTCAACCAACCCTCTTTCCACACAATGATGCAACACGATGGGAATGCACGTACTTGGACTTGCAAACAGAGGTAATCAAAGATCAAACAGGAAATCCCCTAGCCTCATTGGGGGGAGATAATATGCATAATATGTACAAGTTACCAACACCAAGTCACTTCCTTAATAATAATTTTTTGGAGGAATGTTTTAAAAGGAACCCTAGTTTTATTGAATTTCTATAAGTGTGGTGGGACGAGGATATACAATTTCACATAAAAGTCAATATAATATACAACACATAGTACCTTAAAGCGCCATATTAGCTTCTCACATATTTGATATGTCGTATGTACGAAGTGGCTGACAATGTACATTTCAAGTTGGAATGGGTACCCTTAGTCCACTATTTAGTTGAAGAAGGGATAATTTTAAATTGGGAACATATCCTAAATGGAAATATCTTCCACAATGCCAATGAATCCTGCATCAACACAAAAATAGGTTTTTATACATTGGCTTACTTGATTGATGCAATTTTTGCTTCTCTCCCTTTTCCTCAAATGAACTAGGCTTGGAATCTATTAACTAGTGGAATTTTTTTTTCATGCAACAAGGGATAACTACTCGATAAAAATCCCCAATTAGGATCATTTTCATTTGGGATGGTTTAATATATTATCTAAATTAACCTAGGTTTAAAGAAAAGAAAACTAATATACTAATCCTATCTCAATTGAGAGCAAATACTATTTAAAAGTGTAAATAAGAATGATAGATTGTCAAGAATTAGAAAGAATTCATCATCTCAAGAAGCTTTAAGCACAATAAAAATTGTTACTAAAAATAGATAACAATAATTATATCTACACTATACTGATAGCCAAAGAAACAGTTCAAAAATCTGGAAAACAAATAAGTATGAGACAACAATCTTATAAATTAATCCCCAAGGTGATATCATCTCATCCACATCCTGCAAGAAACGATCTTTTCAGATATGAATTTCCATCTCTTTTGGCTAACAGGAAAACAATATCAAACAAAAGAAAGAATTATAAATGGTAAGCCTCTTAGAAAGAATTCATGAAAGGCTCATTATTTGTTTAAGCACATACAACAATTTTCACAAATCATAAAAATAATCTTTAATGGAAATGATGTTCTTTTGTTTGATATCTAGTTAGTTGACATAATGAATTATCATGAAAGTAGATTTCATAACACTTAAATGAAAGAATTAACAAATGTTTTAAAAAAATGTAACACCATCAATTCCACTTCATCAATACAATATGCCAATAAACTGGAGTTTTCGAAGGATTTGATTAGAACTAATAAAAATAATGAGTTCCAATAAAAATTTTGAAAAACTACAGAAGAAAACATGTATGTAAGAAGAGTTTGAATAAAAATACCAAATCCACATCCAATCACTGGTTCCCTTGTTCAGAAAGAATCTAAAAGCATATGGCAATAGAAATATGCCTTTCTAGTGTCCAAAATTCCTCCCCATACTCTTTGCATTACTAACTATTTATAACACTTTAATGGAGCAACTAACTATTCTATGATCACTCTCCTTATTTATTATAATACATTTTTCTCCTATCATAACCAATACGATCATATGAGTAATATTTGACCGTGATTTTTGGAAGATTGACATTTCTTGTTTCTGATGCTATAAAGCTTCTTGTTGACACATGGGATGACCCATGCGTTTACCAGAGGTTTTTGGGTTGTATATTTTGGATCTAGGAGAAACACACCATCCCATGGAGATAAGTATAATAATCCATATGTTCATTTCCTTCTGATCTACCTGCATATACCTTAATGAATGAGAAATCACAAAAATGTAATTATTCTTGTAAACACTAATAACAGAACTAATATTTTATTTTTTTTATTTGGAAATCAAAATAAAATTATTATTACTTCATGATATAAAACATGATATTTATGAGATATCTCTGGCCAAAATGGAGGTGTACGTGCCACAAGTGGAAAATAAAATGGATATGTTTTCAGGTCAAAAGTGGATTTGGGTACTAGATATTACTACAAGCTGAAACACCTTGCTTCAAAATTTTGCCAAAATTGATGGTTTCCTTGTTTGAATTCAATCTGTTGGTCTTGAAAATGCATCTCTTTTGTTTGAATCCTTTTTCCAAATTTTTCTTCTTGGTTTTCTCATAAGAACCTTCACCTGTAAACTATGGTTTTGCAATTTCAACTTCTTTTTCTGTCTGAACCACTTGTAGGCTTGATTTGTTAGTAAAGCATTTTATTTTTTCATTTACTCATTTTCTTCCTTTGGACTGTCATTTTCATCCATCAACTTGTACTATTATCTCTCAAAGATTGATTTTCAATTTTAATGAACCTTTTTGGGACCTGCATTTCTTGAATTTCACTCTTTAACCTCATAACTTGTTCTTTCTTCTTCTTTAATTGAGAGGTTATAATCGTAGTTGACATAGTGACTAATTCTTCTTTTGGTATAGAAGGTTCAACTTTCTCATTGCTAGTATATGTACATAAATGTAATGTTCCCTTCCGAGTGATCATGGGACTCAGACACGGTAGCCTAAGTGATTCTTGTAGGCTATGGTCCTTAAGAAGGGAATTAATTAATTATTTAATGTCCTATGGGGAAAATTGCCTAACAAAACGACATTAGATAATTAAAAAGGGGGAAAAGGGAAAAAACGCCTAAAGTGACTTAGGAAGAATATGAAACGTCACTTAAATTGATTAAAAAGGTAAAAGGGTTGCAAAAGAGTCAACGAATGAATAAAAGGGAAAAAGGAGGGTGCTCTCTCTCATTCTAGCATTGGTATTTTCTAATTTTCTGATTGAGAGAGCTCATTGTGGTTTTGGAACTCTTAGGACGAAAACCCTAGGAGGATTTTTAGATATTGGCTTCAGTGGTGAGACCATCCACCCTAGTTAGTCCATTCAGGGAAGAGATCACATAGATTTATTCGTTGCGCTTCAGTGAGACAAAGTAGTTCTTCTTGGATAGTGAAACTCTCATTCTTAGGGGCTGAGATTTACTTGTGGTAGCTGGGTTTTTTGCTTGAAGAAGTCAATTTGATTTTTGGGAGAGGTCGAGCAACCTCTAGACTACATTTTTGGAAATTGGAGCTCGCATTCCCTATCGTTGGAGGTCGAGTTCCTTTGAGGGACGAGTTGTGGATGAATAGAGGGTCGAATCTATTCAACTTGGGCATGTTCCTTACAGCTGGGCGCAAATGGTGGTGAGAGGCAGCGTCATTCTTCTTGTGGGTCGAGTTGGTGCCTCAAGGAGGTCATGAACACTTGCTGGGAAAATATTGGAGCCATTGGGGTCGATTTCAATTGTTGGCCATCGATTTATTACCTTGTTCGGTGTATTCTACTTGCTAGACACTTTATATCAGATCTGGGAGCCAACTCTTTCATGGTTGGGTCGTGGCTCTTCTCTGACTAAGCCTCTTGGTGCTTGGATGTTGTTGTATGTGTGTGGGAGGTGCTAGCAACAATGTGAATTTGTTTGTTGTCTAGGATCATCTTCTTGTTGTTTAAATACCCATCAACAAAGGAATAAATTTGTATTACAGACCAACATACTGCTTAGGTGCTTGTTGTCCATATTTCTTCATTATAAGAAGCCATTGTATTTTCTAAACAAAGCAAGAAATTGTGTTTATTTATGTTACGGTTTGGAGCCCCTTGAAATAATAATGAGTGTTGAAATTAAACAAATCCCAGAGCATTGTTTATGAGGATATTTGTATTTTGTGCATTGTTACATGTTAAAGAGAAAAACAGAGTTGAAATGTGAAGGTAGCAGTTGAATTATTTTGGTGTCCTTTACATTCCTTTAACAGATTTTGTGTTCAATGTGTGAGAAGAGTGTTTGATACAAACTATTTTTCTAAATACCTGAACCAAGAACTAAAAAATATGTGTATATCAGAAAATTTAGCAAGGTACTTTACAGTGGTATCAGAGCCCTCCTTCCTGCTAGCTTGAAGAGG
The DNA here is from genome assembly GCA_009831015.1 of Picea engelmannii. Taxonomy (NCBI): domain Eukaryota; kingdom Viridiplantae; phylum Streptophyta; class Pinopsida; order Pinales; family Pinaceae; genus Picea; species Picea engelmannii. The sequence continues at coordinate 1,093,891 of ML776553.1, read as the reverse complement.
GGTCATTGTTCATGAGAGGTGAATACAATAGATTTATTGGTGTCACATACAAAAGTAGAAGGTAGCAAGGGGCAGAAAAAAATTTTGAAGAGGAAGAAGAAGTAAGGGAAAATCAACTAGAGGTTCGACAAGTGGAAAACATGGGTGATGCCAATGAGGAAAGGGGAATGCAGATCTTGGAGAGATTAGTAGCTAGAAAACAATAACTTACTCAACTTATAACTCAGTTACTCACCAATCAAACCTATCAAAATCATGGGAGTAACAACGGAGCAGGGGGGTCCAATGTGAATAATGGAGCCGAAAAAAATAATGAGATTCATGTACTTAACAATACCAGGATCCCTATACAGATTAGTTCTAGGACCACTAGAAGAACAATCCCTAGACCTCTTTTACCCATTTTTTTGGGAAACCAACCAACGGAAAATCAAGGGCAGCAAGTTCCAGATGAAAAATATCAGGACTGTCTGAGAGAATATCGAGCCCAAGGTAACGAGTTTCAGGTAGCCATGACACTTCAGGACTTTTGCAGAATCAAATATAGGAATAGACCAAGGGATCATAACAGGGTGCAACAAAACAAGGATCTAACACGGAATTTGGGGAATCTATCCATTCCTTCCTTCGATGGGTCTAATAGGAGCATAACCAGGGCATGGGTACAAAAAATAGATACATACTTCTAGCTCAACCCTATGACCGAGGCCGAAGTCATCAAATTCGCTACTCTGCACCTTGATGGAGAATCCCACGAGTGGCGGTACCATGGGTTGGTAACGTTAGGACATGCGACTATCACCTCCTATTTGGACTTCAATCAGAAGTTAATGGAGAGGTTTGATAAAAAGGATCCAGAGCTACATTTTAGAGAGTTAGCACAACTCAAACAAGAGGGGTCACTAGATGCTTACATCACAAAGTTTCAGAAGCTAGTAGTGACAATGTCAGATATATCAGAGCGGAGGCTTGTCATGTTGTTCATTTAGGGGTTGTTAGAACCACTTTGTGGTTGGTTAAAGGCTTTCAAGCCTGAGACCTTGCAGGATGCTATTGTCAGGACAAGGGACAAGGAGGGCGTAGTCCCAAAAATGATTTTTTTTTTCCAAACCCTTTATTCCACAGAAAGGAAAGGACAAGAAGCCTACTGGGAAGGAAGATACATGTAAGGAAAGGTTGGACAAGGAAACAAGAAATGAGCTAAGGAGAAAGAATCTTTGTTTCTACTGCAAATATCCATGGATGCTGGGACATAGGTACCAGGGGAAGGGTCAATCCCATTATATTGAGGTACATTTAGATTTCGATGAGGAGGAGCATGAGCATGAGGTTCCTCTTGAGCAGAGAAAAGAGAAGAAAGAAGAGACATAGGAAAATCATAGTGAGGAGGCCAAGGAGGTTGTTATAGCCTCATTATCTGGTACCCCGAGATTCAACACCTTCAAAGTTAGAGGAGTCATAAGGGGACAGGGAGTCACGACCTTGATTGATGGTGAGGAAACCCACAACTTTATTGATGCAGCCTGGTTGGCTAGGAGACGAGTAGCTACAGAGGACTTTGAGGGGTTCAAAGTAGCCGTGGCTGACGGATTTATTGTGTCTTGCAAAAAGAAAATTCCTAGATTGGCCTTGACAATTGGTAACTACACCTTGACAAAATAATTTTATGTGGTGGATGTGACAGATTCATATGCAATGTTTGGGAGTTACGTGGCTTCATACATTGGGGGAAATTACCACAAAATACAAATAGATGACCATGAAGTTCTTCATGTGAGGAGGGAAACATGTTGTACTGTGAGGCATGGCAAACAATGTTCCTACAGTAGTATCAAACAAAACAATGGAAGCCATATTCAGACATGGAGATGTAGTATATGCATCATAGTGCTTTATTACGTCCCAGACGGATGATGAAGGCATAAGGCACTATCATACAGACATCCAAGATTTATTGAGAAGACATGACAAGGTATTTGGGCAGATACCTCCAGGGAGACCTGCTGATAGAGGTTTTTAGCACACCATCGAACTTGAAGAAGGGGCCAGAAAACCAGTTATCACCACCCCATACAGGCATCCCAAGAAGTTCAAAGATGAAATATAAAAAACAATCAAGGAGTTGCTGAATATGGGGCACATAAGACCCAGTTCCAGTCCTTTCACTTCTTTAGTGATCTTGGTTAAGAAGAAGGATGGGACCATGCAGATTTGTATTGATTATCGAGCCTTGAATAAGAAAAAAATAAAAAAAACAAGTACCCTATACCCACGATCAATGAGCTGCACAGAGCAGTGTATTTCTCGAAGATTGATCTTCGATCCAAATATCATCAGATCAGAGTCTGTGAGGAAGACATTCATAAAACCACCTTTAGGTGCCATTATGGGCACTATGAGTTCTTGTTCATGCCTTTCATATTGACCAATGCGCCTGCCACTTTTTAGTCATGCATGAATCGCATATTTAGGACACAATTACGAAAGTTCCTATAGGTATTTTTTGATGATCTCTTGATCTATAGTAAGACTTGGAGGAGAATTTGGCGTACTTGGAGGAGATTCTGAGCATTATGGATGAGCATTCCTTATATTCCAAGGAATATAAGTGTGAATTTGGTATGCCGGAGGTTCTCTACTTGGGGCATATAGTTAGCGCACAGGGAGTGCAGGTTCACAGGGAGAAGATACATGTTATTCTAGATTGGTCACCATCTAAGGATATCATGCATTTGCGAGGGTTCCTTGGAATCTATAGTTACTACAGGTGCTTTGTGTCAGGATTCTCTCAGTTGACCGCCCCTCTTAGAGATCTTATGAAGAAAGGGGATTTTTTTTGGACAGAAGAGGCCCATAAGACCTTTGATAAAATGAAGGAAGTGATGAGTTCTTGCCCCGTTTTGGCACTTCCTGTTGGTATTTTTTTATGATCTCTTGATCTATAGTAAGACCTGGAGGAGAATTTGGCGTACTTGGAGGAGATTCTGAGCATTATGGATTATGTGCCAAGGAATATAAGTGTGAATTTGGTATGACGGAGGTTCTCTACTTGGGGCATATAGTCAGCGCACAGGGAGTGCAGGTTCACAGGGAGAAGATACATGCTATTCTAGATTGGCCACCATCTAAGGATATCATGCATTTGCGAGGGTTCCTTGGAATCTGTAGTTACTACAGGCACTTTGTGTCAGGATTCTCTCAGTTGACCGCCCCTCTTAGAGATATTACGAAGAAAGGGGATTTTTTTTTGACAGAAGAGGCCCATAAGACCTTTGATAAGATGAAGGAAATGATGAGTTTTTGCCCCGTTTTGGCACTTCCTGGTTTTACTCATCCCTTTGTGTTAGAATGTGATGCATCTGGTGTGGGAATAGGAGCAGTTTTGATGTAGAAAAAACATACTATTGCATATGAGAGTAGGAAGCTCTCCGCCCTCGAAATATTGTATCCCGTCTATGACAAGGAAATGCTCGCCATAATGCATGCATTGGAAAAATTCAGATAATACCTGGTAGATGGAAGGTTTGTGGTCAAGACTGATCACAACAGTTTGAGGAATTTCTTGGGAAAAAGGGGTCTTAACGAAAGGTAGCAGAAGTGGGTCATTAAAGTGAAAGCCTATGACTTCAATATTGAGTACGTCAAAGGAAAGAACAATGTCATGGTTGATGCTCTATCCACAAGACCAGAGTTGTGCTCGTTATCAGAGATATCTATGGATTGGAAATCCGAGCTCATGGTGGAGTATTCCAAGAGAAAAATTGTTTGTGAGGTGATGGATAACAACGTGTAGGGTGATAGGTACAAGGTGGTAGATGATATCATCTACTACAAGGATCGCATATAATTGGTTCCGGAGTCCAAATTAAAGGGGAAAATTATGAAATCCATGCATGACACACCTTTAACTGGGCATCCAGGATGTTTCAAGACATACAAGAAGATCAGAGAGAGGTTCTCATGGAAGGGTCTCAAAGATGATGTATTGAGGCATGTGCGGGAGTGTGTGACTTGGTGTTTCTCAAGCTATAGCCATATAGACAATCTTCTCTAAAAAAGAGTGATGTAGAGAAACTTAAGCCATGATTTTATGGACCTTATAGGGTGACCATGAGAGTTGGTGAAGTGGCTTATGAGATGGACTTTCCAGAAGGGAGTAAGATACATAAAGTGTTTCATGTCTTGTGTCTCAAAAGGGCATTAGGACAACAAATCACAACTTCAGCAGCACTGCCTCCATTGGATGAGGAGGTGCAACTAGTACTAGTTCCTGAGGAAGTATTGGAGGTTAGGGAAAAGAATCTTCAGAACAGGGTAATCAGGGAATATCTGGTCAAATGGAGAAAGTTTCCTACCGAATATTCCACTTAGGAGAGTGAACAAATTTTGCAGCACCTGAATCTGCAATTGCTTGGGGACAAGCAATATCGGGGAGGGAGGACTGTAATGTCCCCTTCTGAGTGATCATGGGACTTGGACATAGTAGACTAAGTGATTCTCGTAGGCTATAGTCCTTGAGAAGGGAATTAATTAATTATTTAATGTCTTAAGGGAAAAAGTGCCTAACAAAACGACATTAGATAATTAAAAAGGGGGAAAAGGGAAAAAGCGCCTAAAGTGACTTAGGAAGAATATGAAACGTCACTTAAATTGATTAAAAAGATAAAAGGGTTAAAAAAGAGTAACCAATAAAAGGGAAAAAGGAGGGCACTCTCTCTCATTCTAGCATTGGTATTTTCTAATTTTCTAATTTTCTCATTGAGAGAGCTCATTGTGGTTTTGGAACTCTTGGGACGAAAACCCTAAGAGGATTTTCAAATATTGATTTCGGTGGTGAGACCATCCACCCTGGTTAATCCATCTAGGGAAGAGATCACGTAGATTTTTTCATTGCGCTTCGGTGAGACAAAATAGTTCTTCTTGGATAGTGAAGTTCTCATTCTTGGGGAATGATATTTACTTGTGGCGGCTGGGTTTTTTTATTGAAGAAGTCGATTTGAGTTTTGGGAGAGGTCGAGCAACCTCTTGACTGCATTTTTGGCAATTGGAGCTTGCATTCCTTGTGGTTGGAGGTCGATTTCCTTTGAGGGATGAGTTGTGGATGAATAGAGTGTCGAATCACTTCAAACTGGGCATGTTCCTTGCAGTTGGGCACAAATGGGGATGAGAGGCAGCGTCATTCTTCTTGTGGGTCGAGTTGGTGCCTTAAGGAGGTCGTGAACACTTGTTGGGCGAATATTGGAGCCATTGGAGTCAATTTCAATTGTTGGCCAGCGATTTATTACCTTGTTGGGCGTATTCTACTTGTTGGACACTTTATATCAGATCTGGGATCCAACTCTTTCATGGTTGGGTTGTGGCTTTTCTCTGGCTGAGCCTCTTGGTGCTTGGATGTTGTTGTATGTGTGTGGGAGGCGCTAGCAATAGTGTGAATTTGGTTGTTATCTAGGATCATCTAGTTGTTGTTTCAATACCCATCAACAAAGACATAAATTTGTATTACAAACCAGCATACTGCTCAGGTGCTTGTTGTCCATATTTCTTCATTATAAGAAGCCATTGTATTTTCTGAACATAGCAATAAATCGTGTTTATTTATGTTACTGTTTGGATCCCCTTGAAGTAATAATGAGTGTTGACATTAAATAAATCCTAGAGCATTGTTTATGAGGATATTTGTATTATGTGAATTGTTACATGTTAAAGAGAAAAACAGAATTGAAATGTGAAGGTAGCAATTGGATTATTTTGGTGTCCTTTACATTCCTGTATCAGAGTTTGTGTTCAATGTGTGAGTAGAGTGTTTGATACAAATTGTTTGTCTAAATACCTGAACCAAGAACTAAACAAAAAATTATATATATATATATATATATATATATATATATATATATATATATATATATTAGCAAGGTACTTTACAGTATATCCCCTCTTTCAAAATTCATAGTTGAAGGAAGCTCTCTATTGTTGATGCTATTAGTTGGAGATAATTATTTTTTATTGACAGAAGAGGATTTTCATTTTTTCAATTCAATGCTTTTCAAATTATTATAGAACACATGTTGGGATTCATCTAGCTATGGAATTGATCTAGATTTTGGTTTAGAGGTTTAAATTTGGGTCCTTTTGAAGGTTTTTCCAATTCAAGACTCATTTCTTCATTTCTCCTTTTGTCTTCTTCAAACCTTTTAACCATAGCTCTAGTCATTCTAGTTCGAGGTGTCAAATTTGCAGTTTTTTCTATTTTGGCACTACCTTTTCCCCGTTTATTCATTTTGGTCTATGAGATTCCAAGAATCTCTTGAACCTCCTCTGCATCCTCAAGTGTATGCGCCATTATCTCTATTGTTTCATTTCTTGGCCTTTCTTTTCTAGTACCTTGAATAAAATTCTTTGTAACAGTTATTGTGGTGTCTTGATCTTCAAATCCATTGTTTGATAGGAATTGTTCCCATTCAATTCCTTGATTTTGAAGCTCATACTTAATTATGATTTTAAATAAGCCATGACGGTAACGAGACATTTCCACATTCTTAGTGTTTTTTTAATAGCTTTTGACATTTTGGTTAAATATCTTAGCAATAAATAAGGTAGCAATAAATAAAGCATATTCAAAAGCTTCTCCTCTTTCAAATGTAATATAATTTGGATATGATATAGGAAAATTAGGCTAAAATTCCCCTCACATGTTACATACTTATGGATCAGAAAAACCAAGTCTTTCTAAGGGCCTTTCAACCAAACCTTAGGTACTCCTGTAGTTGAATTAGGTTTTTGTCTATTTCTCAAAAGGAAAGGAGTCCAAGCTCTTAAATCAATGGATTTATTTTTAAACCATTTCTCTCCTATCTGAGGTTGTCCTCAAATTTGAGATAAAGAATTATCAAAGAGGTGAATGATAAATTTACCTACATGGTCACACTCCCCATCGAAGGTATGAACAAAAAAACTTTGTCATTTATTCATTGTTCCCTACAAAATTTTTGAAGGACTTCCTCCAACCTATTCTCACCGGAATTACATTGCATTCAGGATGAATTCCAACCAATTCTATTCCATAGGGTTCAAAACTATGCTTTACTGTAAACCTCTTCTTGTATATGACTCTGTTTTTTAATCAGATCTATCTCAGAAATTGCATCTCCTCTTTCTCATACAGTCTTGTTATATTTGGAATTGTCTACCCCTAGTTTCAGTCACTATTTTCGTCGTGCATATCAACAAGGTGGCATAATTCAGACTTTGTTTTAACCAATCTTTAGCCAAGTGTAATAAACAGGTCGTGAGGGATTCATGAGTCATTACTAATTAAGAGACACAATATGTTTTATGATTTCAAGTAAAGGGTATTAAGTTTATGAGATGGAGGAAGTAGTTATATCGAATGAAAGTAAGGTTATGGAAAGAATAGATCTCATAGTAATTATATTTTTCAAATCGTAAGAGTAACCATTTAATATTTTGATTTATTTTTTAACAAATGAAAAATACCAACCTTATATCATATGTTACTTTAACTTTTAAACTATGCTCGTGAATGCTTCATATTGGAATTTGATGCAATAGGTCCTTATGCTTCATCGAATTGACTAAATTTTTGGTTTGAATTAGATTTTTTCCTTTTTGAACACCTTATCATCAAGCAAGACTTTGTTAGATAAGAATCATGGATAAAACTTGTGAAAAAAAATAAGATATTTATAAGCTCAAAATCTGGTTTCATTTATTTATCTTCAGCAATTACAAAATTTCATTTAATCATGTAATTGTTGATTTAGTTCATGGGTAGATTTTTTCCTTTTTAACATCTTATCATCAAACAAGACTTTGTTAGATAAGAATCATGGATAAAACTTGTGAAAAAAAATAAGATATTTATAAGCTCAAAATCTGGTTTTATTTATTTATCTTCAATAATTACAAAATTTCATTTAATCTTGTAATGGTTGATTTAGCATCCTATGTTGAATTAAAGATAATATCAATCAGTTTTGAAGTAACAAAAAGACTGCTATTAATACAAAATGCACTAATTTTCTTTATTGTGAAATACGAGAAATTACTTTTTATATGTTTGACTAGATCCACAAAAGAAATTAAAGAAACTAAAACTTAATGGACCATCTAATGATAAATAAAAATTTTGAAAGAAATTCCATTATCTTTATTAAGGAAGATTGAACAATGGAGGGGGGGGTGTTGTACCAGTCACAACAAACAGAGAAGCAGTTGTCTCTGTTATTGGAAGTACATGGATTTTGTCCATTTTTCACTTATTAATTTGGAAATACTGTACTTGTTATCTAAGAATGATGTGTTCATCATCAATACTTTGTTCTCATCGTAACATTTTATAAGAGAAAGAACAAATGGAATTTGTTATTTGATACAAGATAATGAGTTTCAAATTAGTTGTGAAAACAAATCAAAGGCCTAAGTATTTATACAAACCAAATTTTGCACGCATTTATTCTTCGTCTCTCTTGAACCTGGCATTGTTTCACTGCCCGTGATCATCCATAGCCCCAATGAATATGCCTTGGTATCATACAAGCATTACCTCACTGCCAACGAGCGTCCATAGCCCCAACGAGTTTTCTTGTACTTCCCACACTTACAACAATGTTTTTCGACTTCCATTTCATTGTTTGCACTCTTTAAAAATATATGTATTAAGATATTGCATTATGCAATGTGTGATGGAAAGTAGGGTGATGAGAGAGTAATTTTAATTGGAAAAATTATGGTAGATAAAAACTAAGTCTGGTATTTTACTTCCACCCCCAGTCATCATTAATGTTGATTTTTATTATGTGATGGATGAATCTCTTATAAAATATTTTCATAATCTTTTCTTTCAGATTAATCTTATGAGATTATCCTTAATAACAAGTAAATATTTATTTTGAACTGAGGATCTGGTGAACAATGGAATACCCTTTCATACTTGTAATCGAGACATGCATTTTTGTGTATTACCATAATGTAGTGAAAGATAATAACCAAAATAAAATAAAAACAAAGGAATGTACACTATTTACAAATAGTCTTTTTTCATAACTAGGATATCTTTTTTTTAAGAATTTGGCCATTCACGAGAAGGTTTTCAATCTCTTCGTTCAATGTTTGTAAAATAAATGTTGGAGGGATAAGTTTTTGGGAAATTAGGAATGGTCCCAATCAAATATGTTGAAATTTTGTGTGGTTTCCTTTTTATTCATGAGCTTTCTCCCATTTTAGGACTAGATCTCCAATTTGAAACTTTTTCTTATCCACTGATTTTTTGTCAAACCATCGTTTGATTATTGTTTGTTGTTCATGAAATTTATCTTTGGTTTTGTCACGTTCTTCTTCCAATTTTATTAATGCATCAATTCCCATTTACATATTAGGACATGATTCCTTTTGGACAGACTAGGATAGTTGTAGAGAAGGAATAAAGATATTGGGAAGTAGAATGGCTTCCTTACCATAAACGAGAAAATAGGGTGAATTCCCTAAAGAATTCTTGGGGGTTACTCTATTTGAACACAATTCATTATAAAGTTGTTTATGCCAAATTATTTGATGTTCATGAATGGTCTTTTTCAGGATTCGAATTAAATTTTTATTGGTTGATTCAGCTAAACCATATCCCTGGGGATAATAATTTATTGAATACTTAACTGTAATCCATTTTTCCAAAGCATATTCGGTCAGTTTAGGGAATGAAAAGTATGATTCATTATCAAAGGCTAATGAATTAGGAATACCAAACTTGGAAATCATAAACTAGTGACGCAGACCGCCAAACCCTCGGGTCGAGGTCCACGCAGGATCATTCAATAACTTCCCCAAGCCAAAGTGGCTCTTCCAGATCCCTATTGGAACCTCAAATTTTCAATCCATAGGTCCTTCACCTCCACACGGCCTTCAAACACGACCGCAATCTTTTCCTGCAAAGTAAATTCGGGTTTCGGGACTTCCTGAGTCCTGATGTCGAGAACCTCTGCCTTCTCAATCCCCCGATCCCCAAAATGCCGAAATGCCTAAATAGCACTCAACGACGATTAGCCCCTTGGGCCATATCTTTGGTCCATGTGACCACTCTTCATATGACCACATTCTTCTTTGGAACTTTCGACTCCGTGAGCCCCGACTCTTAGTGATCTAGATTATTTTCGGCACGAAATGAGAGCGGAGATATAATAAAGAAATGCACAGAGATATCGCGTATATCCAATAATATAACATAAATATATCAGAGATGCAACCATAAACACAGAGATACAGTAATACACGATTTCTATTAATGAAAGAAATGTACAGAGACTATAAAAATACAGAGTGAAAGACTCGCTAGAATGGTGGCAGCTTATCTCTGAGAAGAGATGTGACGGCTACTCGAATTTGCAAGAAGATGATTACAATGAGGCTCTAGAGACCTTTTTACAATAAACAAGAATGCCAAAATTCCTAGACATCCAAAAACCTAACCCTAGGAGATGAAGCACCAAAAGTCATGTGGGCCCCGTTTGGGTAAGTTAGTACATCAACTTCTCGGGGTCGTAACTTTTGTATACGATCTTCGTTTTAGGCGTATGATAGCTCGTTGGAAATCTATCGTTGAGGAGATTCATTTTGGGGGCTCAATCATGCCTTCGTCTATCATTGAGAACCTCAATATCAAAAAACCTTCA
>ML776553.1:1068519-1083159 GCA_009831015.1 Picea engelmannii | reverse complement strand
GCTGCTTAGTTTGTGGAAGTCTGTCATGAACCTGTTGAAGTTGAGGTTGTTCAACAAGTCGAGCTACATGAGAGGAAGGTGTGCAGAAGGAATCTGTGTGCTTTGTTGCAACCTTGTCGACCTGCTTCTGTTGGATAGAAGGTGCAGGGAGCGAGACTGTCATGGTTGCAAAGTCCTTTTGTTCCCCTTTTGAACAGATTGTGAAGAAGCTGAATTTTGCAGTATGAGATACTACCTTGCTACACTTTTTAGGTGAAACAATAGTTGGAACTACCTCTGGTATTATGTAGAGATGGCCCCCCAAAGTAACAATGAAACTACGGGATCGAGACTCATAAATAGCATGGCACTTCCACATATATGGCTGGCCCAAGAGAACATCACAGACATCCAGTGGGGAAACATCACATAATACCTCGTCCTTGAAGGGTTGGATGCCGTATGAAAATCAACATTGTTGGCTAACACGAAGATCTCGTCCTTGGCGAAGCCACCCAATGTTGTATGGTTGCGGGTGTGGTGTTGTCGACAATCCCAACTGTTTGACAACCTCTGTTGAGATGAGGTTCTTCTGGCTTCCGCTATCAACAATAAAATGCAGCAGGGTCCCCTTCACCCACATCTGTGAATGAAAAAGGCACTCCCCCTCTTTAGGATCTGTTGGTTCTTCTAGTTGAATTGTTGCGGCCGCGACAATAGCAGTGGGGTTTGCGTCAATTATCTATCCTTTACCTATATTTTCAGAATCAGATTCTGAATCAGGGTTCGACTCCTTGTCTTTGATCTCGACCACCAATGACTGTTTTGAGCAACATTCATCGGTGTTGTGCCAGGGGCTTTTGTGGAAATCACACCATTTTCTGGTGTCCTTATTTGTCTTCCCGTGACCCTTCTTTTCCTGTGTCTTGGACTGGCCATCTTTGTCATGCTTTGGTTGTTGCAGATTTGCAAACCCGAATTCCCGTTTGTTCTGGTGCTTAAATTTTTGCTCAATTTTAACAGCACATCAATAAGCAGCACCGAGTGATGAGATGTCTAGAAAATCCATTTCATTCTGGATGTATCTGTGTAGAGCCCCACGGTATTTCAGAACCAAATGTCGCTCAGAGTCTTTGATACCCAACTTGGTGCGCAAGGTATGGAAGGCATTGGTGAACTCCGAAACTGCTTGGCCCCTCTCTTGCCGCAATGTGGTCCATCTCATGTACTGGTCTTCGTAGTTTCCAACAAGGTAATATTTTTCCTTTACCGCATCCATAAAAAAATCCCAAGTGGGATCGACCCCATATATCCCAGACTCCTCTATGGAACTTTGCTCCCAGTAAGTTTCCCACCAATGTTTGACATGAGGGAGATCTTTAAGGAGTGCAAAGGTGATCTTTTATTTTTCGTAAAAATTGTGAACAGAGAAATAACCTTCTAGCAGAGTTAACCATTTTTCTAGGGCTTCTGCATCTATCTGTCCTTCAAATACAGGAATATCAAAATTAACTTGTACCTTGAAAGGCGAGGTACCTCCAAAGTGGTCGCTTGATGAAGATGTGCCTGATGCTATCAGCAGACGTTTAAGGATGTGGGAAAAATTCTCCATCATTTCGTCCCTCTATCGCGTGAGAGCTTGCTCAAGCAACAGATTGATAGGATCGTTTGCTCCGTCGATTTTCTTTTCTTCCGCCATTGAGGGTTTCTTGGGTGTGCAAGAGCAATTGTCTTCAAGAGAGACAAGTTCGAGACCCAACTTGCTATACTCGGACCTCATTGGGGACATGCACTGAAAAAAACAATCAAGAGCAGCCTGTTTTGATACTACTGATCCGGATTATTTTCGGCACGAAATGAGAGTGGAGATATAATAAAGAAATGCACAAATATATCGCGTATATCCAGTAATATAACATAAATATTTCAGAGATGCAACCATAAACACAGAGATACAGTAATACACGATTTCTATTAATGAAAGAAATGTACAAAGACTATAAAAATACAGAGTGAAAGACTCGCTAGAATGGTGGTAGCTTTTCTCTGAGAAGGGATGTGACGGCTACTCGCATTCGCAAGAAGATGATTACAATGAGGCTATAGAGGCCTTTTTACAATAAACAGGAATGCCAAAATTCCTAGACATCCAAAAACCTAACCCTAGGAGATGAAGCGCCAAAAGTCATATGGGCCCTGTTTGGGTAAGTTAGTACATCAAATTTCCGGGGTCGTAACTTTTGCATACGATCTCTGTTTTAGGCGTATGATAGCTCGTTGGAAAGGTATCATTGAGGAGATTCATTTTGGGGGATCAATCATGCCTTTAGCTATCATTGAGAACCTCTATCGCAAAAAACCTTCATTTAGGCCCTCAAAATGGCCCCGGAAGTTAAAACCTACTAAAAATAATAAATTGCCAAAATTGCCAGAAAACTGTTTTGAGCCAGTCGGAAAAGGTGGGTGGCCACCGATATCCACTTGGATCACTTAGTATTCGGAATTCCTGAAATGTCGAATCCCAGTATTCCTAAATGTCGATCCCGACTTCCTCCTCCAAGGATTACTTTTCCCCGGCTCTTCGCATTTCACGATTTCGCAACCTCTGATGTCAAGTATCCCACTTCCTGTCTATAGGATCCCAGAAATGCCAATTTTCAAAATCTCGATACTCGGTGCGACCGCAACCTCACTCTCCTTTGTCATATTTCGCAACTTCGGGGTTTTCATTTCCCGAAGGCCCGGATTCATTGTCCTCGGGACTTCTGAAATCCCGATCTTCGATATGCCGAAATCTGACCCTGTCTCGTGACCCGCAATACCCCTCCTGTGATTTTCAGCAATTCACGTTTCAGAACTTCACGAATCCTGACGCAACAATTCCTTGTCCTCTCCTACTTCTGGTATCCGAAATACCGAAGTACTGAAATCCTGGAACTCTGATCCTCCTTCTCCTGAGCAAGATCAATGGCTCAAAGCCTCCCTTGATCCAATGGCTCAAATCCTTTCGGGATTCTATGGGTCAGGAGTTCTGAACTCTCACCCCTACATCTTCTGGTAGCCAAAATACTGAAATAGTCCTTTTCGGGGATTTCCCCGAAATCTCAACTGTATGCACTTTTCGGGACTTCGGGATTCATTATTTCGCGAATCCTCCGCAACCAATCCTTGGTCCTTCAAATTTTCAGTATCCAAAACCCCGATGTGCCAAAATGGGGATTCTCGATGGGCTTCTGGATGTCTGCCACGTTTCCTCCCACAGATGGACGGCTCTGATCGTCTTCGGGACTTCACCATTTGTGAATTCGAAAGACTTCTTCGTGCTCTGCTTCCCAATGTCTGAATCCCCGATATGAAGGATTCCACGATGCATGTCCCTCTTACAGATGGACGGCTCAGATGTCTCTTCGAGACTTTGGGACCCGTGAGTTCAAATCTCCTGGTCCGTTATCCTCTAAACCTCCGAAGTTCTGAAGTTTCGAAATCCGCAATCCCAATGCTTCTTCCCTGTCGGGAATTATCTGGATTTCTTTACTCTGTACGCGAGGATTAAACCTCGTGATTCTTTCGATAGATCTGACGGCTATCAGCTGTCTGAGCAAGATCTGACGGTCTAGATCTTCTCTTCTCTTGCTGCTATCTGAACGTGAAAACTTCAACGGCCCAAATCTTCCCTTCGGCCTGATCCAACGACAGTTATGATCTCCCCTTGAGCTTGCACTTTCTTCCCAAACTTTGGAAGATTTTCCAAATTCCAAAGGATTCGACCTTTGCTTTTCCTCTGCGAGCTCTACACCATTGGGTCTTGCCTACGTTCTCAAAGACCTTGTCCCTCCTGAGCTTTTGGGATTCTAAACTCTCCAAAGAGTTCCTTGGCCTCTGCGAATTCTACAGCTATGGCTCTATGCATGAAAGCATTACTCCTCCCGATCTTCTCTCTTTAAATCCTCAAAGGATTCTTCGACTTTTGCGCTCCTTACAAAGTCTTTGCATGCACAAAGGTGCTATCTCTTCTAAGCTTTTCCTGTAGCTTCGACCTCTAAGGGACTAACCCTTTTTCCTTCTCCCTCAGATGGAGAATCTAATGCCCTCCTGGCACTCTCTTGCTCAAGCAACTTCTTGTTGAGTCTGCAGGGTGTTCAGCAACCCTATGAAGATCCGTCCTTGGACTCTTCTTCTATTCTAGAACTCAAAAGAGTTCTCTCTATGCGCTCTGGCACCTACTCAATGCCCTCTTGGCAGAGCTCTACAGAACTCCTCAGAGATTCTATCTTCTACTGTGTCCTCCTCTGCATAGTCTCACCTCCAAGGTATTCAACAACCTTGAGGTCTTCCTCTGAGTCAATGATTTCTGTTGGTATGCCCTCCTAGCATGTCCTTGTCCAAATTCTGCAGAATTGGAAGTGCTCTCTAAGCACTGACTATCAGAACCCGCAGTGTTCTGTCACGCCCTCTTTGCATGAAGCCTCAAAGAAATCCAACCTGAAATCAAAGAACTCTACAGATAGCAGAACCTATCTGTCCCTGTAAACGCACATCTACAACATACATTCACAACATAAATAGAACACACATAGACATTCACACAACACAGACAATATGCAGGAAAAACTACTCTGGTTTGTATTAATATCAAATGCCTCCTTTACAAGGTGTTCCTGAGCTCAGACTTTGACAGAGTCTCGGCTCCTCCTCTCTGCTCTCTTCTCTAACTCTTTCTACCTTGCACTAATTCAAAATAAGATCCAAGATCTTTTACATGAGGGGGCTCTTCGAGCTCTTCCCTCCAAGCTACCTACTCTATTCAATTACATTAACTCTAAAATTGAATGGGTTGTCTAGTCCAGAATCGGAGCTAGATACAACCTTACAACCATTAAGGCTATCTACATCTAAAGCCTGTGTATAGGCACGGACTTTTGGCTCTAACAACCTTACAATATTAAATGCCCTTAATTCAAATTCAAAATATGAGAGGGTTGGTTGGCTGGTGCATGGATGGCTTGGGAGCGATGCTCTTGCATCATACTCCTCTGTTGCAAAATTCATGAGCTCTCCACCCTAGCAGTTGAAATCCTCCTAGATCCCAAACAACTCTTCGGAGCTGTCTCTCTACTCCATCTCTTTGTTGATGTTGTTGTTGTTGTTGCTGCTTTACGACTGCTCTGGTAGTCTCCCTTCTACTCAGCTTCCCCCTGCTGGAAGTCTCTTGTGATGACTTCAACATAATCTTTCTGATCTCATTGATCACCTCGTCCAGCTACTGCCCTGGCTGGCTCTTTTCATGCAGTCTCCTCTGCTGCAAATTCTTTCTGCAAATGGGCAGATCACCATGATCTCCCATGCCATATCTTGTGGCCTTAACTTGCCACCCTGTTGCAGATTTCTCTTCTGCAATCTCATTACTGAGTTGTTGCTCAGCCTCTTCATCTGAAAGTTTGATTGTCATCTCTCCCTGTGTGGCACTAAGTGTCCACTCTACTGCAGTATCCTCTGCAGTCCCCTCTTGACTGATCTGTTGTTCAGCCATCATCTCTGACAATGTTGTTGCTGCCATTCCTCTTGTTGGTATGTCTCCAGCTCCTTCCAGCTGCTCCTCAACCTCGAAATCTCCTCCATCAGTTTCCAACCTCATATGTTGGATGTGCATTCTTTGCACCATCAGTCTTCTCTCCAAGGCTTCTAACTATTCACATAGATCAGCAAAATCTATGTTGTTTGCCTCCTCTTCCACTGTCAGCTTCAGTGTTGCGGTCTTCTCATCTTCCTGGCTGAAAATGTTGAGCCATTCCTTGGAATGTTTGTCTTCCTCTACTTCTTGGGAAAACACCTGTGTCTGCTCCAATGCTACGACAGTCACATCTGGCTGTTTTTCTCTTGTTGTTGTTGCATCTACAATACAGACTTTGACCTCCCCTGGGCTACTTGGTAGGAATATTCCAATTCCCCCAATCATTAGAAGATCCCTCTGATCCTCCCTCTCTATCAGTTGCATTTGTTGATATGAACTCAACTCCAAGTTCATCTTCTCTCCCTTGCCCTCCTGGCAATATGGGATTTCCCTGCTGTCCTCTTGACAGTCTATGAGATCCTCAGATCCCATCTTATTGCTCATCTCGAAATCGCTGAGATCTTCTGTTGATCTCTTTCCATTGCCCTCCTGGCAATATAAATTCCCCTCATTGTCCTCCTAACAGTCTATGAGATCCCGCAGTGATCTCATTTCATTGCCCTCCTGGCAATGTGAAATTGCCCAGGTGTCATCTTGATAGTCTATGAGATCCCGCAGTGATCTCATCTCATTGCCCTACTGGCAATTGGGAATTTATGTTCTACCCTCTTGGCAGTCTTTGAGATCTTCAGTTGATCCCATGTCATCCTCACTACTAAAGTTTCTCCCATCCTCTGGTTCACACACCTAAACCATTTTCTCCTCTGGTCTGTTGAGGTTTTCAGCATGCCTCAACCATCCCTTTAACAAATTCTGTTGTCTTCTGGAAACCAATTCCTAAATCGGCCACTTTACTTCATCTTCATGGGCCATTCATATACCCATCTCAACTTAGCATTCTGTTGCATCTACAATGCTAGCTCATCCATTCTCGCTCTGATCTAGACGAGCTCTTTATCTCTCGCAGTGTTCTCCTGCTGCTGATGGATCTTCTTTCCACTACGTCCATGGCCTTCAGTAGCCATCTTCCTATTCCTGTCTGCCCTCCTGGCAAACCTGTTGTTGTTACTCTGCAACTCTGAGTGCTTCCATCTTTCTCATACAACCCTCTGACTGTCTTCCTGACTACTGCGTACCTGCTAACAATCACCACAGATTTTTAGTACTCTGCCTGTCTCTACAAGCTGCCTCTGATACCAAAATAATGTGTACCAAAGTTTTTCCTTCCTACTCTCTCTGCCTAAAATATACAAACAGAGTCAAGCTCTGATACCACAATTGACACAGACCCCCAAACCCTCGAGTCGAGGTCCATGCAGGATCGTTCAATAACTTCCCCGAGCCAAAGTGGCTCTTCCGGATCCCTATTGGAACCTCAAATTTTCGATCCACAAGTCGTTCACCTCCACACGGCCTTCAACCATGACCGCGATCTTTTCTCACAAAGTAAATTCAGGTTTCCGGACTTCCTGAGTCCTGATGTCGAGAACCTTTGCCTTCTTGATCTTGTGATCCCCGAAATGCTGAAAAGTCGAAATAGCACTCAACGACGATTAGCCCCCTAGGCCATATCTTTGGTCCATGTGACCACTCTTCATATGACCGCAGTCTTCTTCGAAACTTTTGACTCTGTGAGCCCCGACTCTTAGTCTTCGGAATTCCCGAAATGCCGAATCCCGGTATTCTGAAATGTCGATCTCGGCTTCCTCCTCCAAGGATTACTTTTCCCCGGCTCTTCGCGTTTCACGATTTTGCGACATCCGATGTTAAGTATCCCACTTCTTGGCTATAGGATCCCCGAAATACCAATTTCTGAAATCCCGATACCCGATGCAACCCCAGCCTCACTCTCCTTTATGTCATATTTTGCAACTTCGGGGTTTTCATTTCTCGAAGGCCCAGATTCCTTGTCCTCGGGACTTCTGAAATCCCGATCTCCGGTATGCCGAAATCTGATCCTGTCTCGTGACCCGACAATACTCCTCCTGTGCTTTTCAAGAATTCACGTTTCAGAACTTCACAAATCCCGACGCAACAATTCCTTGTCCTCTCGTACTTCCAGTATCCGAAATACCGAAGTACCGAAATCCCGAAACTCCGGTCCTCCTTCTCTTGAGAAAGATCAACGACTCAAATCCTTCCTTGATCCAATGGCTCAGATCCTTTCGGGATTCCCCTGTTTTTCACGTTTTACAATTTTGGAGTTTCAATTGCCGGAGTGCTCGGCTCTCTGTAGCGGAATCCTCGAATTGTCGAATTCCGAAATCCTGATACTCGATGCGACCGCAGCCTCACTCTCCTCTATGTCGCATTTCGCGACTTCCAACGCCGAAGCGCCTGACCCCTTGTCCTCAGAACTCACGAAGTTTCGAACCCCGAAATGACTGGCGAATACGTCAGATCTCCGCGACCCTTGCTTTTCCTCAGCAGCTTCGGGTTTTCGCGTTTCGGGCTTTCCTAATGCAAGGCTCTTCTTCCTATCCCTGCTCTCTAGACTTCCCGGTATCTGAAATATCGAAGTATCGATACAACGTTTTCACTCCTGGCTGAGATCAACGGCTATGATCCACTCTCAAATCAACGACCTTGATCCTTTCAGGATATCCATCCCTAAGAGCCCGGATCCTATGTCCTCAGGATTTCCGAAATCCCGATATTCGATATGCCTAAATCTAGCTCTTGCCCTCATGACCCAATAATGCTCCTTCCTTGCCTTCGAGAATTTGCATTTCAGAATTCCACGACTCCTAGCGCATCAAATCTTCGTTGTCCTCTCGTACTCCCGGTATCTGAAATACCGAAGTACCAAAATCCTGAACCCTCTGGTTCTCCTCCGATGAACAATATCAATGGCTCAAAGCCTCCCTTGATCCAATGACTCAGATTCTTTCGGGATTCTATGGGTCAAGAGTTTCGAACTCTTACCTCTCGCATTCCCGGTAGCCGAAATACCGAAATAGTCCTTTTTGGGGATTTCCCTGAAATCTCAACTGTATGCACTTTTCGGGACTTCGGGATTCATGATTTTGCGAATCCTCTACGACCAATCCTTGGTCCTTCAACTTTCTGGTATTCGAAACCCCGATGTGCTGAAATGAGAATTCTTGGTGGGATTCTGGATGTCCGCCATGTGTCCTCCCGCAGATGGAGGGCTCTGATCGTCTTTGGGACTTCGCCAATTGTGAAGTCAAAAGACTTCTTCGTGCTCTGCTTCCCAATGTCTGAATCCCTGATATGAAGGATTTCGCGACATGTGTCCCTCTTACAGATGGACGAGTTAGATGTCTCTTCGAGACTTTGGGACCCGTGATTTCAAATCTCCTGGTCCGTTGTCCTCTGAACCTCTGAACTTCCAAAGTTCCGAAATCCGCAATCCTGATGCTTCCGCCCTGTCGGGACTTTTCCAGATTTCTTTGTTCTGTGTGCGAGGATTAAACCTCGTGCTTCTTTCAATAGATCCGATGGCTATCAGCTATCTGAGCAAGATCCGATGGTCTATATCTTCTCTTCTCCTATGTGCTCTCCTGCTGTTATCTGAACATGAAAACTTCAACGGTCCAGATCTTCCCTTCAGCCTGATCTGACGGCAGTTATGCTCTCCCCTTAAGCTTGCTCTTTCTTCCCAAACTTTGGAAGATTTTCCAAATTCCAAAGGATTTGACCTTTGCTTTTCCTCTGCGAGCTCTACACGATTGGGTCTCGCCTGCGTTCTCAAAGATGTTTTCCCTCCTGAGATTTTGGGATTCTAAACTCTCCAAAGAGTTCCTTGGCCTCTGTGACTTCTGCAGCTATGTCTCTGTGCATGAAAGCACTACTCCTCCTGAGCTTCTCTCTTTAAATCCTCAAAGGATTCTTCGACTTCTGTGCTCCTTGCAGAGTCTTTGCACGCACGAAGGTGCTATCTCTTCTAAGCTTTTCTTGTAGCTTCAACCTCTAAGGGACTAACCCTTTTTCCTTCTCCCTCAGATGGAGAATCTGATGCCTCCTAGCACTCTTTTGCTCAAGCAACTTCTTGCTGAGTCTGCAGGGTATTCAACAACCCTGTGAAGATCCTTCTTTGGACTCTTCTTCTATTCCATAACTCAAAAGAGTTCTCTCTATGCGCTCTGGCACCTACTCAATGCTCTCTTGGCAGAGCTCTATAGAACTCCTCATAGATTTTGTCTTCTACTGTGTCCTCTTCTACACAGTCTCACCTCCAAGGTATTCAACAACCTTGAGGTCTTCCTCTGAGTCAATGATTTCAGTTGGTGTGCCCTCCTAGCATGTCCTTGTCCAAATTTCGCAGAATTGGAAGTTCTCTCTAAGCATTGACTATCAGAACCTGCAGTGTTCTGTCACGCCCTCTTGGCATGAGGCCTCAAAGAACTCCAACCTGAAATCAAAGAACTCTATAGATAGTAGAACCTATCTGTCCCTGTAAATGCACATCTACAACATACATTCACAGCATAAATAGAACACACATAGACAT
This sequence comes from Picea engelmannii, assembly GCA_009831015.1. NCBI lineage: Eukaryota > Viridiplantae > Streptophyta > Pinopsida > Pinales > Pinaceae > Picea > Picea engelmannii. The sequence continues at coordinate 1,073,035 of ML776553.1, read as the reverse complement.
TCACACAACACAGACAATATGCAGGAAAAACTACTCTGGTTTGTATTAATATCAAATGCCTCCTTTACAAGGTATTCCTGAGCTCAGACTTTGACAGAGTCTCGGCTCCTCCTCTCTGCTCTCTTCTCTAACTCTTGCTACCTTTCACTAATTCAAAATAAGATCCAAGATCTTTTACAAGAGGGGGCTCTTCGAGCTCTTCCCTCCAAGCTACCTACTCTATTCAATTACATTAACTCTAAAATTGAATGGGTTGTCTAGTCCAGAATCGGAGCTAGATCCAGCTTTACAACCATTAAGGTTATCTACATCTAAAGTCTACGTATAGGCACGACCTTTTGGCTCTAACAACCTTACAATATTAAATGCCCTTAATTCAAATTCAAAATATGAGAGGGTTGGCTGGCTGGCGCATGGCTGGCTTGAGAGCGATGCTCCTGCATCAACTAGTTAAGGAAAGAGATCACCTGATCTTCATTAATTTTCTTAAGGGGAATAGCTTCAGTCCATCGTGTAAAATAATTTTCCGCAATAAGAATGTATTCGTGGAGTTGTGTATAATTAGAGTTAATCTCTTTGATAATATCTAAGCCTCACTATTCAAATGGACCTTCAACTTCAATTGGTTGTAATGGAAAAGCATGTTTATTTTCTCTCCCTAAAGATGTCTTACATAGTTTAAATTTTATGGCATATGAATAAGCATCTCTAAATAAGGTAGGCTAGGAGTATACAACCCTAAGAATCTAGTGAGCAGTCATTTCTCCACCAAAATGTCCCCCAGTTGGTCCATCATGTAGTTGAGCCAATACCTTATCTGCATCAGATTTTTGAAGGCATCTTAGAAAAATGTTATCATAATTATTCCTAAACAATGCCCCATTAATGAGTTGATATTTGGTTGATTTAAACCTTAAATCTCTTCTTTTCTTGGGTTCTAAGGATTCAGGAGAGGTACTTTGGGTTAAATAATATTTGATATCATTGTACCATGAAAATTTAGGTGTTGGTATACATAAAACCTCATTTCTTACCTCTAATTCATTCTCCCAACCATCTCGATCACTTACCAGGGAATCCTCTAAATCAGCCACTAGTTTACACAAACCTTGTCCTCTCACAATTTTTGTTGGCTTAATTTCAAGGTCATAACCAATTTGCTCTCTTATCTCCCGACTCATTTTGAAACAACAGGTTTCTAATTGAAGGATGTGGTACCATGACTTTTGTATGTGACTTCAAAAGATATGTTCTATTAGTCCCTAAATATGTTTCTACGTTTTTGTTCCTAAACCTGCATAACCTCAATATTCTCCTAACCTATCCATTACATTCATAACCTATGCCTTAACCTAAAATTTTCTTATTCTTTCATACTTATTTTGGTGTGGTATTTTGGCTTGGATTGAATGTTATTTTCTTCTTATGAGATACATTTAGAGGTATTTGTATATGTCAATGTGTGTCACATCAGTTTAAGTCTGTTTGTATTTTCAAAATATGAGCTTCCCTAAAGTTTATATTAGATCAAGGGTTCACTACAAGAATAAAGTTTTTCTTGCAGCATATACAGGTCATCATTATTTTAAGTGCGCTGCAAATGGGGAGATCATGCCAACACATTCGCATGAAATCGGGAGATCGTGCCAACAATTTGTCATCATATCAACATTTTCTTTAATTATTGTATGAACGAATGATCATTTATAAAGTATTAAGCATGATAGTGCCATGTCCCAGTGATGATGAGGGAATAATGATGAAGGTAAAATTGTCCAAGTACAGAGATACACAGATGGATTTTTATTTTGGCCTCAAGCAGATAAAATATGGATAGAAGATTATGGTTAAAGACATATGAAAATTATCAGTTCCCATCATTATTCCGGGAAGAGAAATTCAGGCTCCATTTCCAATCAAACCATAGTGAATCTTCCAAAACCGTTAAGAACCCACTTCCATAATGGGTCCATTTACCCTAAATGCGAGCAATTTTCAATATTTTTCAACGGTTTGGGAGAAATATTTGTCTGATTAGAACATGATTTTCCATAATATTATTTTCACATGCCTAGTCATCACCAACGTAGATTAATTTGAAAAAATCAAGCATTGAAGAATGGGCAGTCAAAGTCAATCTACAACAACATGTCTAAGCTCGATCTACTAGCAATTGAATCTCTCAAATACTATTGATTCTAGTTTATAATGGGAACTCAATTACATGTGGTAGATAAATTACAACCAAAATTATGACATTCGATCCCATCATTCCATATTTCTTGCAACTAAGTCTTAGATTGTTTTTATTTTTAGTTGATAGATAGCTTATGTTTCCAAAAAAAAATCTAACAACGAGTTTGTTGATGTAATTTCATATAAAATCTATTATTTGTATGTAAGGGGAGGGGGATTTCTTTTGAAAGAGGCCCGGATAGGGGTTTAGTCTTTGGTTTAAGGAGGAGATTGTATGAATTGTAAGAAATCTTCAACCTGTATTCCCATTTGTACTCATGGCTTTGAAATTCTCAATGGTCAGAATTGTTTTTCCCTATACTTTCATCTTTTCCTTGAGTGCATTTTTAAATATTTGCATGAGAATTAGGTGATTTCTAAGTTCAGTTTAGCGATAATGAAAACTCACTTATTAGTTTCTTGTATTTGGACCATTGCATTCAACTTTTTTTTCAGATTCAAACCAGAGTCTTTGAATATGGAAATATTCAATGCATTAGCAAGAATGAGTTAAGATAATATTTTTGTTTTCCTTTCTTTTCTTCCATATATTTTCAATACTTTATCTAATCCATGAGAGTGGAAACTCCTAACTAAACAAGGGATTTTGTTGTTGATTGTTTGTAATATGAAATGAAAATTGTAAACAAACCTATCTCTCCTTTCCCATCTGATCCACCTACCTTCCAATCAAACCAATCAACCATTGCAATAACTAAGATGTGCTAAGCATGCCCTCCCAACAGTCAGAGAGCATCTTCTAGCACTAACATCTTTTGGTGTCGTTGTCGGGGACGGAGTAACAAAGACATCATTCCCTGGGTTGTACGACAATGAATACAGTTATTTCTTGATGTTGAACAAGGACTGCTGACAAAAGTGACTGTGATCTTTCACTTGGTGACTCCATGTAGGAAGGATTCACTAGCGACTCCACTAGTTCAGAATGTCAAAGGCCATGAAAGCCATTTTGGCTCGTAGGTTTTTTCCATTTAATTTCTCTGATATTCTTGGTTTTCCAAATAATGTGTCTACCATGGATGAATGGGGAGACTACATTCCAAGGTTCAGAGGAGACGATCATGATCATCCTTCACAACACTTGATCGATTTTCATCAATACATGGATCAACTTGATATTCATCATGAAGATGTATTGCTAAAAATGTTTATGTACTCCTTGGAAGGAGATGTGAGACAATGGTACCGATATCTACCCATCTCTGGTATTTCATCACTAAAGGATTTCCATGTTGTTTTTCATTCATATTGTAAGAGGATTTATCCTGCTAAGTTCCTCTTGGATGATTGTTGTGAGCAAAATAAATCTCTTAGCACTAATGATCGTGAAAAAATTAGTGATAAAATTCATGAAGATATATGTCAAAAGAATGAATCTCAGGATGGATTTGATAGCTTTCAATATGTTTCATGTAATCTAAATGGTGATCATCATGAAGAGATTGTTGTTGCAAATCCTTGTGCAGATCGACTTTTTATTAAAAAAACTTTTATTGTAAATCATCTTGAAGATAAAACTACATATATACATAAATCTTCATCAATATCATTAGATATGTATAAAAGTTCTCCAGTTTATGATGAATATGATGATGATCTTGAAATCTTAGACCCATAAGTCCATGATATGAAGAAGTTTGACCAGTTTCATGAGGGCATTGAATTTGTTTTCCGCGAGGAATTAGAGCTTCTGTATGACAATTATAGTTCATAATCAGAGCCTAATTATGATATGCATAGGAGATGATATCAACGAACTAGTATGTAACTATCATAATGCATAATTTGAAGAGACATTCCAACATGATGCAAATTGCATTGAGCATGTTGTTTCTATTGTTGAAATTAATGAAGATAACCTAATGCCCTATGATCCTCTTGATATTCTTGTTTTGAATGTTGTTAAAGAATTTCCTGCTCAAGAATATAATGGACAATTTCAAGAGATTTTTTCTACCCCTATTTGTAAAGAAATGTGTGATATTTGTGCATTGTTTCAAGAGGATTACAGTCTTATTATTGAAACAGAAATTGGACAAGTGGAACAAAGTTTTTCTAATGAAAAATATTTCATAGAGTAGTTTTGTCTTTCAGGTCATGAGAGTTATCATGTTCTTTAGGATCTTGTGGCTCTTTACATGGAATCAATTTTTTTAGAGGTTTTCAATGCTATAGCTTTCGGCATGCAATCAAGTTGCAATAGTAAGTATAAATTGCATTTTTTTTTGTTTGTTAATTTGTGCGGGACCTGTTGGCTACG
>ML776553.1:1057619-1068210 GCA_009831015.1 Picea engelmannii | reverse complement strand
AGTTTGAAATTTCAATATACATAATGGATGGTCCATATTAATAAGGCAAATGTCAGAGAAGATAAAGCTAGGTTGCAAGTTACAAGTTTCTATGACAAAATGTGAAAAGAAGACATTGGTTTGCAATTCTTAATGTCTCACAAGGAGAACATTATCCCCAGATGGAGCCAGTGTTAGTCCCTAAACTTGTTTCTACCTTTTTGTTCCTAAACCTCCACAACCTCAATATGCTCCTAACCTAGCCTATCCATTCATAACCTCTACCTTAACCTAAATTTTTCTTATTCTTTCATACTTCTTTTGGTGTGGTATTTTGGCTTGGATTGAATGTTATTTCTTTCTTATGAGGTACATTTAGAGGTATTTTTATAATTCAAGGTGTGTCACATCATTTTAAATCTGTTTGTATTTTAAAAATACAAGATTCCCTAAAGTTTATATTAGATCAAGGGTTCACTACAAGAGTAAAGTTGTTCTTGCAGAATATATAGGTCATCATTATTTTAAGTGCACTGCAAATGGGGATATCATGTCAACACATTAGCATGAAATGGGGATATCATTAGCATGAAATAGGGAGATTGTGCCAACAGTTTGTCATCATATCAACATTTTCTTTAATTATTGTATGAACGAATGATCATTTATGAAGTATTAAGCATGTTAGTTCCCTATCCTAGTGATGATAAGGGAATAATGATGAAGGTAAGATTGTCCAAGTATAGAGATGCACAAATGGATTTCTATTTTGGCCTCAATCGGATAAAAGATGGATAGAAGATCATGGTTAAAGATATATGAAAATTATCAATTCACGTCATTATTCTAGGAAGAGAAATTTGGGCTCCATTTCCGATCAAACCATAGGGAATATTCCAAAACTGTTAAGAACCCACTTTCAAAATGGGTCCATTTATCCTGATCACAAGAAGTTTTCAATATTTCTCAATGGTTTGGGAGAACATTGAGAAATATTTGTCTGATCAAAACATAATTTTCCAGAATATTATTTTCACATGCCCAGATCACCAACGCAAATTAATTTGCAAAAATCAAGCATTGAAGAATGGACAATGATAGTCAATCTAGAACAACATGTCCAAGCTCGATCTACTAGTAGTTGAATCTCTCAAAGACCGTTGATTCCAATTTATAAGGGGTAGTCAATAACAAGTGGAAGAGAAATTAGAGGAAGAATTGTGACATTCGATCCCAACATTCCATATTTCTTGAAACTAAGTCATAGATTGTTTTTATTTTTATTTGATAGATAACTTCTGTTTCCAAAACAAAATCTAGAAATGAGTTTGTTGATGTAATTTCATATAAAATCTATTATTTGTATGTAAGGGGAGGGGGATTTATTTTGAAAGAGGCCTGGAGAGGGGTTTATTCTTTGGTTTAAAGAGGATATTGTATGAATTGTAAGAAAGATTCAACCTATATTCCCATTTTTACTCGGGGCTTTGAAATTCTCAATAGTCAAAATTGTTTTTCCTTATACTTTTATATTTTCCTTGAGTGCATTTTTAAATATTTGCATGAGCATTACGTGATTTCTAAGTTCAGTTTAGCAACAATGAAAACTCACTGATTCATTTCCTGTATTTGGACCATTGCAATCAAGTTTTTGTTTCAAATTCAAACCAGAGTCTTTGAATCTGGAAATATTCAATGCATTAGAAATCATGAGTTAAGATAATGTTTTTGTTTTCCTTTCTTTCCTTCCATATATTTTCAATGATTTGTTTGATCCATGAGAGTAGAAACTCCTGACTAAACAAGGGATTTTTTTGTTGATTTTTGTATTCTGAAATGAAAACTATAAACAAATCTATATATCCTTACCCGTCTAATCCACCTACCTTCCAATCAAACCAATCGACCATTGCAAAAACTAAGATGTGCTAGGCATGCCCTCCCAGCAGTCAAAAAGAATCTTCTAGCGCTAACATGGTCGAAAATGCTTAATTACTTTGAAAACAACATAATCATGTTTATCAATATCAGGATATTTCAATTATGCACCTTGTAAACTGGAACTCGTGAAAAATATCGGGATTTCAAAACCTTATGAGTTTTTCTAGATTCAACACAACTGCATAAGAAAAATCAGATGTGAAGGTATACAAAATAAAATCCTTTCCAAAATCTAGACTCCTTACAGTGGGGAATTGAATAATAGCTTCTTCAATTTTTTTTAAAAGATTATCTTTCTTTATCTTCCCACTCGAATGTAGAATTCTTGTTGATCATATCCTGCAATGGTTTAACTATTTCAGTGAAACTAGGTACAAATATCCTTACAAAATTTATTTTACCTCAAAAGAATTGCATATTCTTTTTATTTTGAGGGAAAGAAATTTGTGAAATAGCTTTGGTCCTTTCAGGATCAACTACAATTCCTAATTTTGAAACAATAAAACCCAATAGTTTACCTTCTGTCACAGTGAATTTTTTTTTATTTGGTTTAAGGAAATACCATATCTTCTCCATCGATCAAAGATTTGTCTCAAATGATCAACATGCCCATGCATATTTCAAGAATATAATGTAATATCATCCAAATAAACAACCATGGACTTATTATTAGTCATGTAAAAGAAATATCCATGGCTCTTTGGAATGTGGCACCAACATTGATTAATCCAAAAGACATTTTCCTATATGCATAAGCTCCCCATTTAGTTATAAATGTATTTTTAATCTGATCTGGTTGTGAAACCAAAATCTGATTGTAACTGAAAAAACCATCTAAAAGGGAAAACATTTCATATCCAATTACTCTTTGCAAAATTTGTTCCATAGGTGTAACATGGTAGTTATCCTTTTTGGAAGCTTTATTTAAATTACGAAAGTTAATACAAATTCTGATATCCCCATTCTTTTTCCTAACTGGAACTAAATTTGAGACCCATTATGAATTCCTAACTAGAAAAATAATCTTAGCTTGTAGTAATTTGTTCAATTCATTATTGATTTGAAGGTCAAGATTGGTGTGGATTTTTCTAAGTGTTTTTCGCACGGGTTTATCCACTTTCCTAGTAGGAATAACATGTTGGATGATTTTAGTGTCATAGATTTTAATATCATCGTAAGTTCATGAAAATATGTCGTTATATTCCTTGAAGAGCTTTATAAATACATTACATTCAGAGGGGGAGCAATTTATTCCTAGATTAATGTTTTGGGAATTATGATCAGTTTCTAAATTTATTACCTCACATTGCATTGAGGAACTATTGGTTTAACAATTTATTTTCTTTTTAAATTTATCTTGCAAATCATAAAACTTTTCTAAACTTACCACTGATTTCGGTATTCCATTTTGGGTATTTGATGAGTTACCTAGAGAGATTTCATTTATTTCATAATCGTGTTGATTTTCAGCTATGACAAAGTCTTTAAAAGTGCCTTCTTTTGTAAAAAACCTTAAAATATTGGCATCATCAACAAATACCCTCCAATTTGTGATGTTATCTGGAACTGAGGGCCTGGAAATCAATTCGACAATTTTTTTATCAAGAGAGAAATATGTTGAAGGAATCAAACATGAATTAACATTAGCAAGTAGATTAACTTCGACATTTAATTCCCTAGGCACCAAGATAATATCAAAGGCATCAAAATTTTCAATCAAATTCAATACCTCACATTGGTATTTCTTTAGGCGACTAGAAACACACTGTATTATATTCTTTACCTATTTGGTTACGATTTCAAAATTTCCAACTACCTATATTGCTTTTATTTTCATATCTATTGTTTTTATGAGACCTCGAATGAGGGCCTCATATTCTACAACATTTTTAGTACAATAAAACTCTAATCTTCATGCTATCAAAGTCTTATTTCCTGAAGAATCTTTGAGAACACATCCAACACCTACACCTTCAGTTGATTTATAACCATCAAAATATAGAGTCCAAAATTATTTTCTTTTAACCAAGTCAACATTCTCTAATTTTAGACAATCATATTCAGTAACTTGAATGCAATGTAGGATTTCATAATGTAAACCTAATTCTATGAAAGGTGAGGATTCTACAGGGAAATTACCGAAGAAAGAGTTGATGCAAAAATTTCCCAATGTTGAGTTTGAGAAAATTATTGGTTCATTGGGATCATTCAAATCAGTGACAGTATGTTTCATGTGTCTCTCACATTCCACCTTTATTTGATTAGGTCGGCCATTGAATGGTAACTAGAGATGTGACAAATCCATTGAAAAATAACCGTATCATTTTTTTTATTAGTCTCTACTCGAAAGAAAACCATATGATTCAAGAATATCAACTACTATGATATCAATGATTTGATGAAATTTAGGATTCAAAGGTAACCTGATTAAAGAGTTTTCCATTTCTCCTAGAACTTTAACATTTGACCTATCCAATTGTACAATTTGTATAGAGGACTTTGTGGGCTCTATGTTTATCTGTTTGCACACCGAGTAAGGCATGACATTAGATGAAACCCCTGAATCTACTAAAAAGTTATGTACATTTCTATTGAAAATCTCAAAGGTCCAGAGAAAAGGAGGTGTATGTGAACCAAATTTGTCACCTATCATAGCAGCATTGACATTGGATGAAATATTTTGAGCTACTTTTTCTTTTTCATAGTTGACTTGCAAAGCATGTATTAACTTATTTCTCTGCTATGTTAATTGTGTTAATTCATAAAAAGAGATATTAGCTCTAGTATTTTTCATATCTTCTACAATGTCATAATCAAGACTATCATAAGGAACAATAACTTTGTTCTGAGTGGGGTTTATCTTGTTAGAAGAATATAGTTTCTTGGGAGGGGAAGAGGTAGTCAGTGTATCGAGAGAAAAGGGAGGTGTTTACTTCTGGTTTGAGAAACACATATTTCTTCATATCTTTATTACTCCTCATCATCTATTATTCCATGAGTAATGCCCCATATAACATTAATTGATGACTCGGTATTATGATCATCCATTTTCTCTTCATGTCTTGTTTTTCCTTCTCCATCTTCTTCCATTGCAACAAATACTTTTAACATGTTAATAAATGTTGGACAATTTTTCTTATAATGATTAGCTTCATGTGCTTGAAAATAATGATCTTGAGCAAATTCTTCAATATGTATTTCTTCAGGGGAAATATTTGGATTGTTAGAAGGTGGTGGATTTCTTCTAGAAGATGTTTTCCATGGTTTCCTATATGATGAACTTTCACCTAAATTTTTCTTAAGATCTACGATATCATTAGTCATTTTTTTAATTATTCTTTGAATACCATCCATATCAAATGTTTCTTTGTCTTTCTTCTCATCTGTTGTCTTAACTACATTTTGTCTCCTATCTAGCGAAAAAATTATTTTGTTTTCAGTTGGGTCTTTATTGGCGATACACATCATTTTGTTTTTCTGCATCTAGTGTTTCTCTGAATGTTTATGCTAAATTTGTTTTACCAATTCTTTTAACAAAAATAGCAATGAAATATGGCAAGACTATAGTATAGAATTCAATAATTGCATTATATACATGCCTAGAATCTTCCATTATTTTATTCATTAATGTCAAGAATCTTTGATTAAAATCTTTATTTTTTTCCTTAGGAGTCATTTTGATCATTTATAGTTCTAAGACCAATGTTTCCAGGGTCTTATCCTCTCCAAACTTCTACATGAATGTAGTTTCAAAATCATTCCAATTTGTGATTGTTCCTTTTGGTAATGCAAAATACCACATGGAATCGTTTCCTTCAAAAATGTAAGAGAATAACCAACATACAACATTTTCATGTTGCACGCCCATTAGATTTATTGCTAGCATGAATTTATCGGCATGATCTTTGGGATATTTCCTATTATCAGGATCAAATTTAGGGAGAATTTTCTTAGGATATTTGGGAAGATAATAAACTTGACCAAGAACTACAACAAATCCTGGGGAAATCCATGGTCTCCTTCGTACTCCAACCATTCTTCTTCTTTGGGGTTTCCTTGGACTTCCTTGAGGGGAAGGTGGTTGAGGCCCAACATGAGTGTGAGGTGGACTCTGTGGTGGAGATGGGGGCTTGCCTAAATTAATTTGTATGGGAAATTGATCAATAAATCATTAGGATCATCTAGTCCCCTAAATATATTAAAAATTTTCCCCAAAGGATTAGGTCCAAATATGAAAGTTATATCACTATCTTTTTCTTTCATTGACTGTCTTCCTCTTTCAAGGATTGTAAATTCAATATGAAGTTGACCAATTTCTTTACTATATGCTCTGGTTAAAACCCTTGATATCTGTAGTTGTGGATTGAATACATGGATTTCTTGAGCAATAGTAGAATCTACCAGCTCAGTCTAGGATGATGAAATATGTTTATATTGAGATTCTACCTCTTGTGGGTTTTCAATAATTTCAAGTGAATTGGACATCGAACTTTCTTTAAGAGAGGAAATCCCACTGGTAGACTTAAGGATCCTCTTCGGGGATGATTTGGTATGAGATGAATGTAATGACTTGGAACCAAGAGATGATATACCAACCATGCATGTCACTCAACCCTCCTTCTAGTGCCAATTGTTGATAGGTGGAAAAAATCCTTCTTGCAACTGGGGATAACTACCCGATCACAAGCCTCAATTAGGATTCTTTTCATTTGGGATGGCAGTTTCCAACCGATATGTGGGATCGACTTTCCACTTAGGATATTTTCTCTTCAGAAAAGAGACTTGATTGTTTAAGCTCTAATCTAACTTAACCTGGGATTACAAAAAATAAAATCGATCTACTAATTCTATCTTAATTTAGAGAAAATATTATTTAAAAGTGTAAATAAGAATGATAGATTGTCAAGACTTAGAAATAATTCATCATCTCAAGAACCTTTAAGCATAATAACAATTGTTATAAAAAATAGATAACAATAATTATATCTACACTATGCTGATAGCCAAAGAAATAGTTCAAAAATATGGAAAAACAAATAAGTATGAGAAAACATTATTATAAATGAGTTCCCAAGGTGATATCATCTCATCCACATCCTACAAGAAACTATATTGTCGTATATGAAATGTTATCTCTATTGGATAATATGAAACCAATATCAAAGAAAATAAATAATTATAAATGGTAAACCTCTTAGAAAGAATTCATGAAAGACTCAGTATCTACTTAAGCACATACATCAATTTTCACAAATCATAAAAATAATCTTTAATAGAAATGATGTTATTTTATTTGATATCTAGTTAGTTGGCATAATGCATTATCATGAAGTAGATTTCATAACACTTGAATGAAAGAATTAACAAATGTTTAACATAAATGAAACACCATCAATTCCACTTCATCAACAAAATATGCCAATAAACTGGAGTTTTCAAAGGATTTGATTAGAACTAATAAAAATAACGAGTTCCAATAGAAATTTCAAAAAAAACAAGAGAAAATAGGTATGTAAGAAGAGTTTGAATAAAAATACCAAATACGCATTCAATCATTGGTTCCCTTGTTCATAAAGAATCCAAAAGCATACATGGCAATAGAAATCTACCTTTTTGTTGTCCAAAATAGTTAAGAATTGAGCAAAAGCAAGACAAGACAAGTAATGAAGGAAAAGGCTTTAAGACATTATGTTGCACTTTGTATTGATATGATGATATGAATTTATAGTACACATATTGACTAGATCTAGATCTAGATCTCATTGACAAATCATCAATATATCATGACAACACCTCATGAATAGATGAGGTTTACAAATCGTATCAATGTGGTCTTGGACTTTGTGATTGTCTAGGGACACAGTCTAAAATCCCCCCCCTTAATTACAATTCTGAATAATTGCACCAGTAACAAAACAATAATTGGTATCATCTTCAGTATGAAACTATTGAATTGAGTTTCGATGAAGACATGCCTAAAAACCACCAATTTCTGGATGTTGAATAGTTCATCTAGAAGTGAATAGATGCCATGCCTAAACATTCTCATTCTGTTGATTAGTATCCCAATAGTTGATTTGATTTGAGGAGCCCATTTGCTATGTTGGAATTCCCAAACGTTGATGGATTTTTTTTACTGATAGGACTTTGAATATTGAAGCCTGACTATCATCATTGATATCTCATATTCCCCCCTGTCAAGTGCAAGGTGAGAAGTTTTTGAAGTTGGTCGACAAGATCCAAGCTTAAGCTTTGGATTCTTCTATTCTTCTATGGTTCATGGTTGACAGGATCCAAGCTTGAGCTTTGGATTCTTTTGTTCTTCAATAATGATTCATAGTTGAAGGGATCCAACCTTAATCTTTGGTTGGATTAATGGTTAGTGGTTTTGTTAGTTGACCACTAACCATCTTCACTTGAACAATGTGGTGGTTTTGGATTACCACTAACCATCTTCACTAAAAAAATGTGGTGGTTTTTGGTTTACCACTAACCATCTTCACTCCCCCCTGAATGTGTAGGAGAGTGTATGTTTCATCAATGTGCTCCCCCCTTTAAAGTGTGGAGAGTATCATTTATGATTCATGTTTTGATTTCAGAGAACATAAAGAATTGGATTTGGATCATCACCAAAATCATATGGAATAGTTGTTTGAAATATTTTTATTGTTGTCATTTCTTCATGCAACTGTGGCTTGACCTCTATCTTGACTAGACGGTAAAACTAATGCATATTTTCTACTTGTTGATTCCATTTCCATGAATTTATCCATCCATAATGAATTGTTTGCTTAACGTTCTTCTTATTTCAACAGTTTTATGAGAGATGATTTGTCTTCCCACAATGAAGACAAGGATGGAGATCAAAACATTGTGACTCTAAGTGACCAACTCTATGACAACGTTGGCACTTATTATCAAGATTTTTCACTTCTTCAATAAATATTTCACTCACAAACTGAACTAGTTTGGAGTAGTCCGGGATATGAAATTTGTTTCCTTTTTCGTATCCTAAGTTCTGTCAATTTTTGTTGAATGACAATTCTTCCCAAGGTCTAACAATCATTTTGGAAGATAATTTTGTGAATCTTACTTTCTTCTTTTGTATCTTCAAATTCATTGTTTTTGTTGCTTTCATTCTATGCTTCTTCTTGGGACTCATATTTGGAAGATTCCATATCTTTTGTGTCTTTTGCATGAGCTATCAAATCTTATGTATCACAAGTAGCATCAACCATTTGGATAAATTCCTTTGTATCACGTGTTGCATATATCTTCTCTATTAGATCCCCTATGTTACAACTGACATTAACCTTTTGATTTGTTGTAGATGTGGCATCAATCATATCATAAACGTAATTCCATTTTTCTCTTAATTTTATTTGAAGTGCATAAATCAATTGATCCTTCATTTCTATTTCATATCAAAGATCATTTGTTGAATGTATTGTATCAACCATGTGATCAATTAGTTTTGTTTTTTTTTTTTCACTTAATGTCCACTAAATGTTTTTAACTCGATTTTGCAATTCATGGTTGTCCTCTTGAAATTCCTTGATCTCTTGAGAGGAATTTTGTAAAATATTTTCTCATTTTCCCATTTCTTATTTTTCTCTCGCTCACTTGTCACATTCACTTTTGCTTGCTCTCTTGCACTTGTTTCTTTTATATCATGCTCGCTTGATTCGATGTCACCTAGGGTGTTTGGTACTACCTATCATGCACCCTAAAGTGTGATTGCAATGATTTGACTTTGATGATTCACTTGACCTCCTTATTCAAATTCAAATTTCAGGCAGGTCTTGATGATAACATTCACACTTGACTTTGAAAGGGTTTTGACACTTTACCCTTTATACAATTTACTTCTCAGGTTTATCCTTTAATGCTAACAATTCAAGTCACGAATCAAAAAAAGATTATGCTTGATATATTTACAGTTTTCCCTTTGCATGCTTTTAATCCATGATTGCAATCACGATTATCCTTCATGAGCTTATGGGCATTGTGTTTGATTCTCTTGCCAAATTAAATGTGTGTCACACTATAAGCATCAAAGGAAATATGCACAATCACACACATACACACATGTAAAGGAAATATGCACAATCACACACATGTACAAGTGCCCTTAGATCCCCTTATTCAATTTCTGGAAACAAATATTTTATTATTGTATAACTTTATTGTAATGACAATGCCCCAAAATAATTGAGAAGTCTTCAATGGGATTCATATCTCATCTTACAATTTTGAGTGTGAAAAAAATATTTTACCCAATTTTTACGAAGGCAATTTCCAATATAACAAAACTTGTAAAAACAATGAATACCTCGTTCCCATATCATTATCACACCTTTGACTAGCAAAACACTATTGTTGATAAATGGAGATATCATTAGTGCAAAGGGAAGTAACTGTGAGCAGACCCTGAAGGAGGCAAATGGCACTGTTGTTCACTATTTTGTGAGCAGATCCTGAAGGAGGCAAATGGCACTGTTGTTCACTATTTTGGTAGAACAAGAATAAAATGCAATGGACCACTATGCAGCGGTTTTGCTTGGATTATTTTCTCAGAACAAATTGTGTCACCTTGTCAAATATAAATGAAAAAACCATGTCATCTCCTCCCTCTTGTGAATAGGTTGTTGCTTTCTTCTCCAAATATTGA
>ML776553.1:1024962-1045631 GCA_009831015.1 Picea engelmannii | reverse complement strand
TGTCTTTTCCATACTTCCAATCCTAGGAAGTAATGCATCAAGCCTAAGTCTTTCATCTCGAATTCTTAGGTTATCTCCCTCTTACACCAGGCTATTAGCCCTTCATCTCCTGTTAGAAAGAGATCATCAACATACAGGATTAGAATAATAGGTTGGTTACCTCTTACCTTGAAGTACAGATTTTCATCAGCATCAATTTTCTGAAATCCCAAGCTTTTGAGAAAGCCATCAATCTTGTCATACCAAACTTTGGGAGCCTGCTTAAGACCATACAAGGCCTTCCTTAGCTTGCATACATGAGTGCCTTTTTTATGCAGTATAAAACCATTTGGTTGTTCTACAAAGACCTCATGTTCAATCTTTACATTCAAGAATGTTGTTTTTACATCCATCTGATGTAGGTAGATTCCAACCAAGAACAGGAGCTAAAACAATAATAGTTCGAATGCAGGGATACCTGGCTACAGGAGAAAAAGTCTCTTTGTAGTTGATTCCTTCTTTATGAGTGAAGCCTCTGCCGATCTTTTCCAGACTTCCATGAGCTGCATGTTTGATCTTATAGATCCATTTGGAAGAAACCATTGATTTGTCTTTTGGCCTCGACACAATGTCCCAAACATTGTTCTTTATAATATACCTGTATTCCTCAAGCATGGCATCCTTCCATACTTGTAATTTATCTGCTTCTTCAAATGAAGAAGGTTCGGCATCACTAATGTTGCTCATTAGTGCAACATAGCCTCCAAACCTATGAGGCCTCTTCCTTTGCCCGAAAGTTCCTTTGGGAGCAGTGATCATTTATGCTTCCTGCACTATTTCTTTAAGCCACCCTATCTTCCTTTTGGTTGGAGGTTCTTCAAGAGTTCTTTCTAACACTTTAGAAGGTTCTAGGGGATAATTACTTCACCCTTTACAAGGTTCCTCCCTATGATCATCTAAATCTTCATTTTCAGAAGAGGGTGAAGCCGGTTGAACTGCTTTTGATTCCTGTTGAAGCTCTCTAGATTTCTTAAATGCAGATTCCTCATGGAAATTTAGATCTTTGCTTACCTCTATTTTCCTTTGACCTGGTACATAAATCCTTTAAGCCTTGGAGTTCTCACTGTACCCCACAAAAGCCCCTTTCTTTCCTGAGGGTTCCATCTTTGTCCTCTTTTCCTTAGGGATATGAATATACATAGGACACCCAAATATCCTTTGTAAACCTCTTCCTCAATCTCACCATTGAGAAAGGTTGTTTTTACATCCATCTGATGTAGTCTCCAACCCATGGATGTTGCTAGGGCAATGATCATAGGGATGGAAGTGTATCGGGCTATAGGAGAAAATGTCTCATCATAATCAATTCCCTCCACCTGAGAGAATCCTCTAGCCACAAATCTCGCTTTGTACTTCTCGACACTTCCATCAGTTGCATGCTTGATCTTATAGATCCACTTGGAAGTCACTACAGACTTCCCTTCCGGTCTGAGAGCAATATCCCACACATCATTCTTCATGATGGATTGATACTCTTTTGTCATGGCATCTTTCCATACCTGCTGACATGTTGCTTCTCCATGACAAGAAGGCTCAATATCAATGATGTGGCTTATGGCTGAAATATAGCTTGAAAATATTTGTACTCTCTTTCTCTCTCAGAATGTGCCTCGAGGAGCTGCATGTCCCTATGCCTCCTGCAGAGTCTATCGAGACCAGGAAGGCCTTTTATGGCCTACTACAATGTCTCTGGGAACATCAACTAGAGCTACAGGATCAACTGGATCAACTAGATCAATGATTGTCTCCCTCTAAACTGTTGAAGGGGGAGAAAGTATTGTCTCGCTGTCAATCCCCATATGAGATTCTATGGATCTTCAAAAGGCTATCTCTTCCTCAAATATGACATCTTTTCTCACCTCAATCTGTCTCTGACCAGGGATGTAGATCCAGTATGCCTTCAAAGATTCATTGTACCCCACAAATGTACCCTTTCTTCCTAAAGGGTCTAGCTTGGTCCTCTTCTCCTTGGGTATATGAAAGTATACTGGACACCCAAATATCCTAAAGTGTCCAACCTCAAGCTTCACTCCGATGAAAGCTTCTTCGGGAGTCATGTTCTTCAAGATATGATGAGGACTCTTGTTCTGAACATACATTGTTTTCATGGATTCTTTTTCCCACAAAATCATAGGTAGATTCTGATCAGGTATCATCGCTTTGGTTGCCTCAATAATGGTTCTTTTCTTTCTTCATCGTTGAGGGTTATAAGGAACGATGTACTCCCTCTTGATCCCTGCCTCAATACAGAAATCATTGAAATCCCTGGAGGTGTACTCTCCTCCATTATCTGATCTCAGCACCTTGATGCTCCTCCCAGTCAGGTTCTCAACCTAAGCTTTAAATTCTTGAAATCTCGCAAGGACTCCATCCTTGGTCTTCAAGAAATAAATCCACGTCTTCCGAGAGTGATCATCGATGAAGAGCACACAGTACAAATATGTTCAAGGAAGAAACAGTCATGGGTCCACACATATCTGAATGTATCAAGTCCAAGATCCCCTTGGATCTACTGTCACTGCTCAAGAAGGACCCCTTGACATTCTTTCCAAGAGCACAACCTTTGCAAACACCATCATGTTGAACATGTATGTCTAGAAGGCATGTTACCATCTTCCCTAGATCAAGAAGGGCTCTATAATGTATATGAGAAAGTCTCATGTGCCATAGCTCGCTCAAGATGATAGTATCATGTAACAGGGCCTGAACTGGTCGTACTATCAATCTGTACAATTTGTTTTCTCGAACACCAATTACTCGGGCATAATTCATATGTGAGTTCTTATGGCATGCAAGAACTTTTCCTTCAGAGAAGGTAACCTTGTGGCCTTTATCCTCAAACGAAGAAACAAAGACAAGGTTCCTTTTCATCCCAGGTACATATTACCTCACTCAACTGAAGGGGTATGTCAGAATCTAGTTGGAATGTAGAAGTTGCAACTCCTTTCACATTATATCTGGCATTGTCTCCAAGTACAACATGTAGACTAGACTCTTTCTCAACAAGGTCTGTCAGATGATCTCTATATCCAGTCATGTGTCTAGAAGCACCACTGTCAATTAACCAAATATCACTATCAGTAGGAACCGTACCTGAGAGTGTTGATATGAAGAAGAAGGCTTCATCTTTTATGTCTTCATCTCTCTGATGTGGTTATTTATTTCTGGTAGGACAATCTCTTGCAATGTGTCCATACTTGTCACATTTGAAACACTGAATCTTTGATTTGTATTTTCTATGTTTATGACCTGAAGTTGATGAAGTCTTCTTGTCTTTGGATGCTTTGTTGAAACTTCTTCTATTTATTTGGATGCCTTTATTTGTATGAAAGGCAAGAGCATGATTTTCATCATGAGGGGAGTCTTGCACTCCTCTGACTATAAGTCTGGTTTCTTCCTGGGTGTAGTCTGCCCATAGACGATCAAATCCAGGTGGATCATCTCTACCACTGATACTTTGAAGAAATGGTTCCCAATGTCTTGGAAGAACATTGAGAGTAGTCAAGACAAGTTCTCTATCTGATACAGTTTCTCCAATGGCACCTAGTTGATCTCCGATCTCTGAAATCTTCATGAAGAAGGTAGTAATAGTGTCATGTTTTGTCATCTTGATATGTTGAAGTTGACTCTTCAATGTTGGTACTCTCAAACATATTCTTCAATGCATCATACATCTCATAAGTTGTCTTCAAGTTGGCAATACAAGGTAGTAGATGGTCTCTCACTGAATAGATGATTATCTTCCTTGCTTTGACGTCATCTTCCTTTTCTTCATCAATAGTTGTTTATGGTAGACTCTTTTCTATCACACTCAATAGGTCATCCTCTTCTAGGGTAATATGTAGTCTTTATTTCCAGGAACTGAAGTTGTTTGATCCATCAAGCCTATCTTCCACCAAATTTTTGTTCCTCATGGTTTGCAGATTCTTCCACAAACCCCTAACAACTAGGCTAGGAAACCTAACGGCTAGGCTAGGATAGCAACCCTAGGTTTCGTTGGACTTATGATTGCCAACAATAAGCCTTGAAAGTCAGAATCACACTGGTAAGCTTTTAAAATCCTTCAATGAGCTGCAGAAACCCTAAAACCAAAATTCTGCAGAAAATTGCAGAACCCTAGAAACCCTAGGGCCAAAAATAAAAAATTCTCAGAATTGCAATCTGAGAGTTGTTGGAGGTGCGCTAAAGGAGGATGTACACTCCTATGCAAAAATTAGCCCCAACGTTTCAGTGGAAGGTGCTCAAACTAGCAAAAAGGAGGGTCATAGTTTTTCAGAAACCCTAGAGGGTCGTACTTTTTTGCAACTGGGAGGTGACGGCTTGCTAGAAACTTGTGCAATGGTTCTTCATGAACTATGCTCTAATACCATGTTGAATTTTCTCTATTCTTAGCTCATGCACATGTATTTTATTTCATTTAGCATGTACTTGAACCATAAACAATGCAGCAACACTATACACAAGTGTTGCAATAACCAAGATCACAAGAAGAATAACCATGCACAAGAACACAATAAGTATCATGGGAAAACCCTTCTCAAACAAGGGAAAAACCCAACAATCCTTTGCTATATTCTCAAGAGAAGATCCCCCGCACCATAGAATTAGCACACAAAAGGGTGCTTACCAAAACCTAGAACCTAGTGCCCAAAAGAGGTACGCACTTCAGTCGTACATGCACTAGTTGAAATTCTAAGATGACAAGTGAGGGTGTGTAATCCTCAATGGGGATTCACCTTTATTTATACAACAACTGACACAACAAAAGGTGTGTCTATTGGCACAATAGGGCCGACCTCAATAACTCAATAATATAACTAATCATTACACAAATTTTAATTATCTTTCACATATGGTGGGGCTGAATTGTACCCTTTACATCACAATTAGGGTTACAAGCAAATCTTACTCTCAGACAATATAGCAAAGATCTCACACGTCCACTATTGCTCAACCACTAGGGACACGTCCACCTTTTCTCAACCACAGGGACGTCCTACTCAACAGATCACTCAACTAAGTCTACAGGAGTACCATCTGGAGTACCATCTCAAGCCGTCTCAACTGAGTCCACATAAGTAAAAGGCAGGAGACCATCTCAAGCTGACTCAACTCAATACAGAGGAGTACAAAGCAAGAAACCACACATCATCACAACTCAGTCCAGAGTCTGACACACACCCATCACATGGGCACACCCAACACTTGGGCTCTCTCTCACAGATGTCTCAACTCAGTCCAGAGAAGAACGATCTGGAGGATGTCACACAATGTTGCAATCATCAACACTCAGGGACTCCATGTTGGTTATTAAAGTAGTGATGAATCAAGCTAGTCCAAGGGGGAACAAATTGAGATCAATCATCCATAGCATCAAAAGAATCATCCCACATTTTGACAAAGTATTGTTCTATCACAATAAAAGGGAGTTGAATGGTGACGTAGATCATTGGGCCAAGGTGGCCCTCATCCCTTGATCCAAGTTCCTTAATAAAAAAATGGGGTTCCTCAATTCACCCCAATTCCATAAATAAATGAATGACACCCAAATCAATAGACATTCATTACGCATCAACGATTGGAGGCAAGTTTGGGATGGATCATATGTGTCCTACACAACTCCCACATTTGGTTCACCTGGGCTCACTCAAGTCAAATGCATCGTAGTGTCATCCCATTTTATATATATAGGACAATGCAAAATATGTGGTATCCCTGGTTTTTCTCCCCATTCAATTCGGCATGTGTTTTGAGGAATGGCGTAATAGGTAGTGAACCAAGTCATGTTTTAGTGGTCTCTTTGGAATTTTGAAGCAAGAACATCGTGTTTCTTAGAGGGACCGAGCAAAGGCATTCGTGGGAGGTGGCTTCGAGTTGCACCAAATCCTCAATGCAAGTAATTTCTCTTGTTTCGACCAGGAAAGCCCTGGTTCTTCGGTTCATGTTTTTAGTTCTTGTTACTTTTGATATTTTTCAAGATTTAGAAAGGAATAGTCAAAATAGAGATATATTGCTCCTTTTAACCCATCAAAGGATTAGAAACGAGAATTGTTGTTGACAGTTTGTTTGGTCTAGAACTTTTCATTCAGTTACATAGGGAAAGGTATTTGCACTACTATCATGGATAATTTAGAGTTGAAAGAGGTCCGTAGAATCCTTTGCAGGCACAAAGAAATCACCCAGGAAAGCAGTAGAGCTCTCATTCTAATCTCCTCTATAATCACAAAGCTAGAACATGTCAATGTTATGCAAAATGAAAACATTATGAATCTCATTCTCCTCCAGAAGCAATAGATCGATTCATTGGAAATCGAATGCAACAAGATTCAATCCTTGGTTGTCTCTTTACGTATGGAATCCCTCGCACACCTCCAACAACCTAGGCTCCTAGAACTCATTGCAAGCAAGTTTAAGGGAGGAGGAAATAGTCTACCAAAATAGAGACCCCATGGAAATTGAGGAACCAAGCCCCCCTCACTCAGGAGAGGGGAAGGAAGCTCAAGGAAGCATCCACCCTGTTAGCACCATGTTTTTCATAGCTAGAGTTAGAGGTTTGTCCAAAGTTTTCAAAGTCATGCCATGATCTTGGGAAAATCAAGGCATCCTAGATGAGTCATAGTTAGTGTGTCAAGGTTTGAGGTCAATAATCAAATAAAGAATGACTTGAAATGTCAGTAAGGGGTCTAGCCATAAGATGGTTTAAAGGGTGTATTGTCTTTTTCATAAAACACCGTCATAAAAAGCAAAGAGTCAAGAGTGTAAAGTCCATCATGTTCAATTTGTAATGGTCCACTTTCCTAAGTCTTGAATCACATTAAAAAGTGGGAAATTATGTGCTAAGGTCGAGTCATAGGTTAGGGTGAATGTCATGTCAAAAGGTATTATGGTTCATCATCACCTTTCATGAGGTCAGAGAAGGAACAATCATGACACTCCATGTCATTTGTATCATTGCAAACTTCAAAARTGTACCCGCTGTGCAAGTTCGTTGCGCAAATCCCTAACTTTCCTTGAAACAACTTGTCACTATGGATAACCACTTCCCTTTTCAAAATTTTGTTCCTTATCCATTCAAGCATGAATATTGGTCACCTTTTGTTTTTCTCCATCGCCTCCAAGACATGTGCATTGTCCATAGCCTCTCCAACAAGCTCCAAATATCTCTGCTACGTAAATTCCAGTCGCTACACAAACCTTTCACTCTGTTTTTTGCTGTGCATTCTCCATTTATTTCAATCACTATTCAAGAGCCTTTTTTGGAGACCATTGCAAGTTAGCCTCTGAAACAATTTTTTTTTTCACATAACCAGCGTTACTTCATTTGAGTTAAACCCTAGCCATCCTTGTTGTTGCGTCGAGTTTTCTGCTGCTCTCATTTGTTGTGCACTGTGCAGAGGATTTTGTTGTGCAGACGATTTGTGCTACGCACAGGCTACAGGGTGCGATGCGCAAATGACTTGTTTAGTAGTCAACTTCAAGATCACTTTCCAACCAATTGGAGAGGAATTTTGAAAATCCCAGAGAGTTTTTTGTCAAGGACAAACCAAATAATAAAAACCTCTCTCAGATTTGCAACAAGTTTCATAGTTTAGGAGATTTGAATGAATCTTTACAACCAATTTTTCTCGATTTAAGCATTTAATGATTTGGTCATCATCTTTGAGCGTGGATTCAAAGAGAGTGGAGAGGAATTTTAGAAAACTAAGAGAGTTTTTTCTCAAGAACAGGTTCATCTACAAAAACCTCTCTCAGTTTTGAAAAATCTATTTTTATTCGAGAGATATGATGTCATATTTGACCCCTAGTTTCTTAGTCTGCTGCGCAATCTGCTGTGTTTTTGTTGCAGGTTATCGTTGCACAACAAACTTGCAGCGCAACTGTGACAGAGCTTCTAAAATGCCTCCAGATCAGTAAGAAGGGTAGGAAACCATGACATCTCATCTACAACGAATGCCAGAGGTCAAAGATCACCAGGATATGGTTTCAAAAGTGGATTTATCTATTATTATCTTGTAATTAATGAGTCAACTTTGACTCATTTTTTTCAGTAATTAGTTCAGATTTTGTTGCCAAGAGATTTGTAACTGATTCTTAACTTAGGAAGGATGTCAGGATTCGAATTTGGCAGCCTAGGAAGATATTTTTGTATATATTTCATGAAGCTATGAGAGCTAATGGGGGGGAACTCTTTTTGGGAAAAGAGGACTATTGTACTACAGATCAATACTTGTTTATTCCTTTGAAGTTAATGCAGAAGTATCCTCTTTCTGAAATTTGAGATTCATCACGGTGTTTATGTTCAATATGTGTTTCTTGTATATCATTTCCATGATTATATTTTTCTGCTGACATTGTCTGAAAGTGGTAGGAATTCATCCATGTTTGATGTTCCTTTCACATTGATGATGCTTGTTATGTGTTAATGGTTACTTTTACAGAATTCATCTTAATTTGATGCTCTGTTTAATAATTAATTTTTGTATCCTTTCTTCTAAAGTTGCACTGGAGATTCATCCATTTATTGATGCATGTAATGTAGTGGGTTTTCTTCTCCTTTCCATCTCTCATTTCATATCATTTATTTGTTGAGCATAGCACCTATTTTGCCTCAAATCTGTAGAAAGAAACCAACCAGTTGTTGACCGTAAAAACATTGAAATTCAAACCTTGACTCCATTGCCCAATGGTACCTTTTCCTTGTTTGTCCTACCAACCCTTTTAAAACAAAAACAAACCTATCCTACTGCAGAATCTGACCTTTGTGCATTTATTGATGAATCCTTTGAGTTATTACCAGTCATTAGACATCTGGGAGAGCCCTCTCTGGTTGTATAGGTCAGAATACAATCTAAAGTTGGTTGAAACAGTTACCTTGGGGTTTTCTTTGATACATCCCAAAGAAATTTCAGAGTGTTAACACACCCATAAATATTTGAATGTTCTTTCGAGTTGTAAGATTTTTGTGTCAGTTTGTAAACCAAGTTACTAGTGGAATCACTTGGAACTCTTGTCTGGAAAAAGCTTTAAGTACAACATTGTTAGTATAGAACTTAGTATAGTCTTAGAGATATCTCTAAATTTTGTTGGATGTCAATGTTGCTAGCTTCGACGCAACCTTCTTTGAAATGAATATAAATTTTCTTTTGTAGTTAAAAAAATGATTAAAAATCCATTTTGTTGAAGACTTTGCTCACTTCTAAATTATCACGTCATTTCATTGAAGGTGCAGTGCACTACTTCCACACTTTTGCTCTAGCGATTGGAGCCATCATGTGTGGAAAACACTAAGTCACTCATCATAGGGAAGGAGAGTTACCTACTTGGCTTGATAGAAAATAGAAGCTTATTTAGCTAGGGCATGTTGTCCACTATTTATGCATTTTGTTGGGCATTAATGTGCATGTACAAGCGCTTTGGGACTAGATTTTGCATAAAATTGAAAGAAAGCTTCAATGTTGTATTGCTCAAGACATTCCTCCTACGTGGCAAATCATTATCATGAATAGAATCATGGTTGCAAGTCATGTTTTGTACCCTTCTTATATCTTTCCTTCCAATATAGGGTACATGCAACTAGAAACTCTTCGTTAATGCTTTCTTTTGGGGAAGCAGGGCAAGAAAAGGGGTTTTCCTTTGATTTCCTAAGACCATTGCATTTGATCCAAAGTGCACCAGAATGGATGGAGTGATTGGTGTGACAAATATTACAAGTGCTCAAGGGACTATGATAGCTACTAGATGCATTGATGGGGGCCATAAGCGGTAATTCAGATACTTGTGCAACAATGTGTTTAGAATGCTACACACTGTGATATAGTTGGTGTGGTTGAATCCTTTAAGATTTCAACATCGAGCTCTCAAAAGGATATGACAAGCTCGGCAATCAGTTTCCAAGCAATTGCATTAGGACTATCTCGACTATCATCAATAATAGAATTTGGTTGCCAAATGAATTTGGACTCTTTTGACAAAAAGACAACTACTAAGGTTGATTCCCTGCTTTGCAAAGAATCAAATGGAAATGGAAGACTTTTATACATGGGGCACGATTAGCAAAGAAGGCTTTTGTATGCAAGGAAATTTGTGGGACAATGTTGAAATAGATGGGTTGTCATGGAGAGCTCTTAATAATTCTCAAAGACTTACATACCATTGACCTATACGATTTTACTGCACTATGTTAGATCATCTCAGATATTTGCTCATTTGAATTAAATTTTGATGCTCTCCGACCTATTTGGAAGGTTTGGAAATGGTCATATGGGATACCATTTATAGGTTATCGATAAAAGGCTCTATGATGAGAATAGGCCAATTGTTTCAATAGTAGAGCATCTAAATAAGAAGAATGTCCATTATCACAACATGAGGTGGAATAGGAGGTTGTCAAGGCATTTGGAAGTTCCACTTTTTTTTAAACTCTAATGCTAGTGTGATAGGTCATCTAAAACAGTTTAGCAGTCAAGGATCGATTACATCATATGGGGCTTACAAAAGGGTGTCGGTTTGTCTACCACAAGCCTAAAACAATCAAGCATGTGAGGTGGAATTGCAAAGTTTTTTCTTGACAGTAACACCCCTTATTTTTTGTTCAGAGTCAGGAACTTACTCTCCCCCAAATCCCCATATCCCACTACTGAAATCTATTTGTATCTATCAGGATCGGCTTCAAGAATGTTTTGCAAAGTTGCCAGAATGTTTTGGGACTGGATTGTTGTTGAGTACAATACTCTTTTTCTCTCTCCTGTTAATTGAAAGGGGGTTGTGTTTGGGGACAAGTGGATGATTTGGCAAGCTGGCAAGAGTATGTGGGATGTCATCAGGGTAACAAGAATATCCTTTTTGTGTCAACGTTGTTGTCAAGCAACTTTTAAATAGGTGAATAGTTCATTTGACCTGGAAGAAACTTCTAAATGTAGATCTCCAGATTTCACCCAGGACAATTATTTTTTAGAAAGGTACAGATACCCTTCAAGTTGAATTCACAGAAGATATGTTGTCTCTCCTTGCTTATTTAGGAAGGGGGATTTGGTATGCCCGATCTATTGCTCCTGGATGTGTCAATCTTAATGTACATGTATATTGACTTATAATATAATGTTTGCTGCATTTTCAACAAAAAAAATAAAAGTATATTCATCTTTTGCAGATAGTTAAACATGAGGAAAAACTTATTAGATAAGTATTCTTGCTCAAATAATCTCAACGTTTGGTCGTTGTCCCCAAATCTGAAGCCCACATTATCATACCACAAATCATAAACGATTTAGTATCCATGCATCTGTGTAAAATATCTGAATTTGAGGAAATATGTCGACATCTTCCTTACAAAACCAAGGCAATAAAGTAGAGCCTTGATTATATGTCCAAAGTCACCATGATGGAGAGGTAGTTGAGTATTTCCTTCATATTTGCATCTATTTGATTAGCCTTTCGTGCACTGTATCTTAACTTGTCTAGGAATGACACCTCTATTTTTATGAGTTAAACAAATACCCTTCAGTAATCAGTCAAAAAACAGCTTCGTGTTCTTTTCACAAGAATCCAATTTCCCCTACCCTCACAAATGAAGCAAAAACACATTTCTGTGTCCAGTTGGTCCAGAAACACTGCATAAAACAGAGCTGTCTTAAATTGGTATTTGAAGAAAAATTCAGTGGCTGCAGTAAATTTGAACATTGCCACTGCCTCCGGAAGATAATTGTGGCTAATGACTATTGAAAATGGAGAGTATAAAATTACTCATTTCTTTGTTGCACTCCAGATCTTGCCTATGCAGGAATCCTGTCTTACAAGGAAAATGCTTACATCTAATTATTTTGTCGCGACTTCCCAAAATTGGATATCCTAAAATAATCATCACATATTTGGAAGATGACAGGAATAATGCTGCTTGGGATGTGCATTCAATGCATTTTGCAGTGCAATGTCAGCTCTAACACCCTCACGAAATAAATTATCATAAAGTGTACAAACAAAACCAGAGAGATCAGTTTCCTCATTCTGCCTCTCCGTTTTATATTCATATCCCTCAAAATCACTATCCTCCCAGTCACTGCCAGGACTGCTTGGTTCTGCTTCTTCCTCATCATCATCTTCTCTGATTACAAACCGTCCTGTCTCAAGTTTGTTTCTATCTCTGAAGCCAGCTCCACCATCTAGAGCACCATTCTGTTGTAAATCAGGAGGATCCACAGAAGGTGCAATCACAGCTTTTGCTCCTGAATCTAAGAAAGCCTTCACTAAAGCTGCAGGTGGACCATACTTCCCTGTGCATACAATAATTCTTTCTCGCCACACACCAACCTGACATTGCAAAAGTTTTTGCATCTTAATGTGAATCAGTCCAATCAATAGGTATTTTCACAATTTAATCTGGAAATAAAACTAGCAACCTGTAATAACACATATATATGATGCAATCCAGAAACAAAACATGTAGGAAACTTTCTTTGAAATGAAAAATTATGAAACCTCTGAATTCGATGAGGTACAACATGAATAGCTTAAGCCAGCAATTTTGACAAAGCAGTTTTTACATTGTAGAATCAAGCAGGAACCATAAGTCATAAAGATTCACGTGTCTTCTTACATTCCTCATTCATTATACTTATGTACTATAGGATTAGGGGCTACTTCGATTCATCTTATGGCCTTTACTGAAACTGTCATCTCACTTCCCCTCTTATTTTCAGCAGGTTTCTCAGTCTGTAGATGTTGGGGCTAGTCTTTGGAGGGATTCTATATATATCAGTGTTACCAATATCGCAATAATATCGCCGACATCGCGATATTATCGCCATTTTAATTGTTGGCGATATTATCACCCGATTTTATCGTGATGTTTTCAATCGGCGATAATATCGCGAGATCACTAAAAAATCGCCAAGACACAGACAAGCCTGGAAATAAAGCCGAAAACTTAGTTTTTTTTGTCATTTTGCAAACAAAAAGAGGATTTGGAGAGCAAAGGAGAAAGAGAGCATTTTTCTTTAGCCAAGGACGAGAAGGAGAGGGTTTGGAGAGAAAAAGAGGTTCCCTACCCCTCCATTTCAGCTACCCTAGTAATTAATGGTAATATTAAAAGTAAAAGTGACATTCTCCTTTATCTTTCATTTTCATCCTTTTACTTAAATTTTTAACATAACCAATAATTGTTTCAGGATGCTTGAGAGTGGTTCCAACTTCCAACTTCATATGGAGAAAGTGGAATTTCAGGTCCCATTCAAAATTCAGCAAACTTAATGGTTTTCAGGATTTCAAGATTGGCTGTATGAGGGTATGGAACTGGCATTTAGTCAAGAGCACCAAGCCCATACCTCGATGTTGGTGGCATTGATTGTTGAACTCTTTTGTCATGACCCTAGTAAAAATATACCCTTCACTCAAGTAAAATCACTTATTAGGCATGTTAATCTTTTTCTATCTCCAATTGTGGGTGAGGCAGATTTAGAAAAATTCTAATATGGACACCATTTCGTTGGATGGGATTGAAACCATTGATCGAGAGGCCTATCATGGAATCGATCCCTGATTGGTAATAGAAGGTAGAGGGGGCAGTGGTAAAGAGGAGAGAGAGGTAGTGGAGGATTATCCAAAGTAAAGTTAGCAGGCACCTTTAGAGGAGGTGACTATTGACACTAGGAATGCGCTAGTGCCACCATCTTCACGGACTCTGACAGAGGGAGTTGTACTTACCAGTAGCACCAATAGAGGACACCAGAGTCTAGCTCCTACTTCTTCTACAAGACATCAAAGTCCAATGCTAGCCTCGGGGCCTTCTTCCTCTAAAGGAAAAGCCATTTCTAGAGCCATCACCTTTGCCCGTAAAAGGGGTAGAGGGAATTATTAGTTTATTTATCTAAGTTCATTGTAGATAACTCGTGATGATGAGATACATTTATTATATTTTTTGATGATATTTTGAGGCTTTAGAGTCCGGACATGATTCAATGTTGATCTATGATGTATTCAAGTTTACTAGACATCTTATACATCTTATAGATCAATTCTCTTTTCATATTTACATGTAAATGCATTTATTTGATGTTGTTGATACTTCAGATATTAAAAAAATTGAAAAAATGAATATTTTTGTATTTTTTTCATTTTGCCGACATTTTCCAATATTTTCCCTAATGTTGCCAATATTTTCTTTTCCGGACCCTTGGTGATATTTTTTTCGACATGATGTTGGTACCATTTTCTTTTTTTTTGTTTGCTAGTTTGTTTGTGACCTGCGGGACTAGCCCGTGGCTGAGAAACCACGACTCAGAGGCATCTAAGCTGTCAAAATCACCTGAGGATCGCACTCGACCTGAGCCACACCAACCCTTAACATGGCTGGATTTTTTGTCGCCGTGGGTTTCGAATCGGTGACTTAACATCACAGAGTGCCTTAACAGTACACTCCGTCACCGACTGTCCTACACCTCGGGGACTATAAATTTTGAATTTTCCTGGATTTGAACTTGTGATCTCTTAGAAGTTAGAAGGAAAGACATGTTCTTAACCATTAGGCCCACTCAAACTATATATTATGTTGGTAACATTGGTTCTAACCTCTTTGAAGTTTTGTTTGTTGAGTAATAGATATAAGTACAAAATCTGAAGTTGTTAATGTGGTTTATCTTACATATCAGATTTGGCACACACGTCCACTAGCTCCTAACTCTCTCTTTCAAGTGGATTATACTTGTGGTTGTTGCTATTGTTCTAGTTGTCAAGCATCTGAACACTTATTGGAATCCTTGTGCATGGTCTTGTTACATATATTTTGGATTCATTAAAGTAAATTGTAAGCTTGCATGGGTCATAATTCACTTGAAAAGGTTTACTTATTCAAATAGGGATACCCCCCTTGGCTTCTAAGAGTTGGCCTAAAGTGAAGGGGAAAGTGTACTGAGGTGAGAGTGGTGCACTTCCCATTTTGTTGCCCCAGTTAGCACCTATGTTGGGACTTTTCACAAAGGTGCTAGTTCAGGCAGTAACAGGATCTATTGACTACAACCTAAGACAACCCAATTAGATGATCAACAATCCATGGGAATAAAATTCCAAAACTCCAACAGATTCCCATTCACCTGTTGTCCCAATTTGCTTGTTCCTTTGTCGCTGAGAAGAGTGGAACCACCACTCTACTAATAGGAATAATTTTTTTCTCTACGAGAGCAAAGAAGCTAAATTCTATGCAAAGCAGTCTGTCTTCAGTGTTGGAAGATGGCTATGAACCTAAAGGGAACAACAACAAAATGGCCTCTGGATTGCAGAGGGAGCCATGCAAATTAATGAGGATATAGAGTTGCAACAAGGCTTAGTTGGTGCTACTAAGTATCATTGAAGTGCAATAACAACAGTGAGGTTCACATTGCATTTGGACTGCAATATAGTGTTCCTATACAATGTTTCCTTCGAGGTCGAGTGAACCCACCAAGGATACACTCTGTTAAGTTCCTCTTCAGGCTTTTCGATGGCTGTAAATAACACTCCCAATAAAGATGAAGCGCTATTTAATATATAACTTCATTTGAAAGTCCTTCAGGCTATTTGTTTCGATCTTAAATATAAATATTGCAATTAAGTCTCTTATATAAACGTACTCCAATTGTTTATAAATAAATGTTTTGTCCAATACAGACCCCTGGAGTTCTCAGGTTCTAAAGAACAATGACAAAAACAAACACAGACAGCAGGAAACAGACGTCAAGCTATATCAAACTTTGACATGTAAGTGATAGGCCAATTATAAGGAAAAAATAAATCATAGTCTGACACATCAACAGATATGATGACCTCTTACCATCCACCGGATATCCTCAGGTGTCAGATGAACTGCTGGTAGTGTTCTCTGGAACATGTATGCTCCTATTTCTTGGTCATCAGCCATGACCTGTATAGAAGAAATACTGTCAATTACTCTATCAAAGTATGCTGCAAGCATTTATTTCCCTGGCGTAGTAACTAGAAAAGGACTCCAAAATGAAAAGAAAACCTGAGTTTGCCGTCCAATGAATCGGTGGAGAACACCACCAAGCTGAAAGTGAGGATATCGAGCAACCAAATCAGAAATGGTGAAAATTTTTGGCGTAACAGAACTTTTCTTGAGCTGATGCCCAATGTCAAGCCACATGTTTGCCCTTACACTCTGTAAGAATGCATCTGCTAATCCTCCAGGTTCTGCGACCACGAATACATCATTCCGCCAGCTGTGAAGAGCCTTTTACAATTAGTATTGATAAAAATATTAAATACTTAAGTTAATGCATACAAACTCAATCTATAAATAGGATTAAAAAATTAAAAACCAACCTGAAAATTAAGCCCAGTGAATCACACTGAAGAGCAAAATGCACAATGCCCACTTGATGTGAACTATGTAATTTTTCCTGTAGTGCTAGAAGAGGTCCTGAAAACTGTCTAGGCCCTAATGGTGGTGATCTTGGGGGTGAATAAGATGCCTTCCCAGACAGTTGCACTTGGCTTTGCCCTCCATCCAAGCTTAAAGGTGGAACTAAATCAAGTCTACTTAGCTGCTGAAGACCAACTTCCGGACTATATAAAAGTGGACTTGTTGGAAAGCTTCCAGTAAACAATGGTGAAGTAAAAGGAGTTGAAACAGGCACAGCTGACCTGGAGGTTCCTGACATCTTAGTAAAAAATTCCAGTTTAATCCCATGTCGGGCACAAAATGTTTCCAAAGAGCGTGCATGGTGAATCGACTTCACCAAATCAGGACTCTGACAAGCCTCTACTAACAGTATTCTGCGCCTCCATCCCAAGCATGGTCCAATTTCATCATGCACTGCAAGCAACCCCAAACTTTCAGTAATCTATGTTAAACCATAAAGAAATCCAAGATGGCAGATTTGTGTAATATATAGTAGGTAATTTCATCATCAAAGAACAATATCCTATCAGACAGACCTGTGCCGAGTGTCTTGGCTTTTGATAGGAAATATGATTTTGTACCCTCTGACCAGCCTTCTTCATCATGATATGGTGGTAGTAGTCGTTCACAGGCAGCCTGAAAGGCTACACAGTTAGCTTGAATATACTCTTGAGTTGCAGCTTCCAGTTTGACCCAGACTGCAGGATCAGTCTCATCTAACTCCATCCCACATCTTTCATCAACTACACCAAGGCATAGATTGAATAAGAACCCTCTCACACACAAAAACAGAACTGAACTTTCAAGTTCAACCCATTATCCTAACTTCTAAGGAAAGACTTTGTATATGTTAAAGCAAGAAAACAAATGCTGAATTTGAGGGGGCTAGACGTGTGTGTGTGTATAGATCTAACAGTGTCATATTTTTTGAAAGCAAGCTGCAACAAATAATTAACCAAAGCAGTTAAAATGTGTATCAAGGTAATCATCCACGTAATTGCTCAGCAACAAGCCCCCAACAGAGAGCTGAATATATCCAAATCAGAAGACAAAATGAATGCTCAGCTGGTTGTTGCCAAGAGGTATTTTGTAATTCACGTTTCTAATGTAACATACAGAGAATGAAAGTATAACGCCTTGGTTAAAGTGAAAGTACTGAAAACATCCATTTCCAGAAAAAAGCAAGTAATCACGGAGCAATCAGAAAAAATAAATGTTAATACACAGCTTTTGAGACTAAATGTCCAGTCATGCAAGTTCAAATAAGAACAAGAGAGAGACCTGGATTGAAGCGAAAGTATTGTATATCTGGAAGCATAGGCAGCAAAGTGTCCAATGCTTCCTCGACACGCTCCACCGAGCATGCACTCTCAATCAGGACTTGTCCTGTGTCCAGATATCGCCATCCTCCTTTTCCTCTAGGCTGCATCCACTAATGATTTTTGTCACATTTCCTTTTCCACAAGTTGAGTACTATTAAGATGGAATAAGCATTCACAAAAAAACAGTTATATGTATTCAATCATAAAATGAGAATAAATGAAAGTTAATCCTTGCTACAAGATGAAAATTGCAAATGGATAATCCATGCACAAACCTTAGTTGGGACACTTCCACACCCTATGGAAACAAGGCACCCTATCCTAGTATCTGGCCACAAGAGCTGTGCTTCCCGAATAGCAATAAGAGTTGGATTATTTGCTACAATTGCTCCATCCTGCCATCGATTTGCATCTAAGAGGCAAGCCAGGACAGGGTTAAAAATTCAAACAATAAGTATCAGAAAAATACAAAATAATGACCTTTGCCTCTTCATTAGAATAAAATTGATCCTGATGTCTGAATCATGGTATAAATGATCACAAAAAAGGAATTATAAAGGCAACCAGTAACCCGAAAGTATAAAATAAAAAAAGAGAAAACGGTTCCTTTTCATCTCTTACCATCAGCAAAATCATCCAGATAATATGGAGCTGCAGACGAGGCTCTAATAGCCTCCCATACGTGGTGCTTGCAGCTTCCAACAAAAGCAGTACGTCTCTCGCCCATTTGAGTAGTCAAAGAAACAGCTGTGGCAGGTTGTCCTAACATGTAAGTAGCTGAACCTTCTGTAGTCCAAGATATCACCTCTGGTGTACCAGCAGGGTACTGCAAAGTTGAATTACAGCATGAAACACAAAAACATCACTACACAGATGGTGAAAGCAGGTCCTCTCTAACAACTAATAGTCATGCATATCACAAAATTATGTGTAAAATGCTAAGATAATTTCTAGTTTCTACCCCAGGGCTTCAAAATGATCTAATGCTAGATGAAATAAAATTGGACCTAATCTGACAGAGATGCACATAATTCTGAATAAAGTTATTACTTTCATCAGTTGCCACTTTGTTGAGTGGACGGCAAGCAGCCCACTGGGACCTTACAATGACAACTACCAAAGCTTGAGCTTTGGATGAAGCTGTCACAACTGAACTTATTCAACATGTAATGAGGGACAATCAACAATGAAAAGAAAAATGTTATGGTCCATTATCCCAGGTCTTAATTGCATCCAATAAAATAATGATAACTAAAGCAGATATGGAAATGTACGGGAATTTAATAATTAATAAAACACAGGTTGCACATAAAGTTTTACCCTATACTAAAAACACCTGGAGCTAGTCTGCAGGCCTAATTAATTGTCCAGGTATCAATCTTATGCACCAGACACAATATAATACACATAACTTCAATGCATAGGAACATAACTTCATTGTTGAACATTGTAGATACTTTGAACACCTTGCATTATTCATTCTTTGAATTTAGCACTTAAATCTATTGCTTCAGATGTGATATGGATGAGAATTCTTATTGATGATGCATGTCATATCCGCAATTTTGTACAAAACCATAACAATGCCCTCACAATCTAAAAAGAATACACACATCTCTCATTGCTGAAGATTGTAGATACTCAAGTCGCCTCCTCATTCATCATGCTTAAGAGGTTGAGGGAGTTCAAGACTGTTCTTGGGGCCATGGTTACTTTAGAGTTTTGGTCTTTTTGGAAAAGACAGATCGAAATACTTCAAAAAGGTCAAGGATACAATTTCAGATGATGGTTGGTGGGATAGGTTAGATCTTACCATTAAGATCATGGACCCTATCATTTCTTTGTCGCGGCTTGTAGACACAAACCAGCCCATCTTAGGAGATGTTTATGAGGGGTGGAACTCCATGATTAAGTCCATGAAAACTGTTATTGTATAGAATGAGTGCCCTGAGTATGGGACATCAGCAAAGATCTTGTTCACCACCATACAGGATATTCTTATCACCAGGTGGGAGAAGAATTGCACACCTTTGCATTGGTTGGCTCACTCGTTGAATCCCAAGTGCTTTAGTAATCACTGATTCAATGGTGAGCCTTTAGGAAAATTTCCTCCTCACATGAATGAACAGATTTTGCAAGGGATGAACAAAGCATTTAGAAGGATATATCAAGATAGAGCATCCCTTGGTGAGGTGGAGGAGGGCTTCGTAATGTTGTCCACTCGCACTAGGAGATTTGAAGGCTATGATGTGCTTGGAGACAAGGGGGTTAAGAAGCCCTATGATTGATGGGGAACTCATGGGAAAGTGTGCCCTATTCATGGTAGTTACCCATGCGACTCCTCTCTCGGGTTACTTCATTCTCTTGTTGCAAGAGGAATTGGAGCACATACGGGAATTTGTATATTTTGAAGAAGAACAAGCTTGAGTAGTCCAAAGCATAGACAATGGTGAATGTGCACTCCAACCTCCATCTTATTTACAGGCAGAGGGATGAATGGCTAAGGGGAAGACAAAGATGTGGGATGTATTTCCTGATGATAGGAGTTTGGACAAGAGCGTTGAGTTAGCATTAGCCAACTTGGATCTTAATGAACTAGTGCTAGCACTGGTCACTTTTAATGATGGTGATCCTCTTGAGGCGTCATCCTCCACACCAATAGATGAAACTCTTGGATTGGATATAGAGGAGGAGGAGGATGGAGGAGACAGCAGGGTCAATGGTGGTGATTTAGATGATTTTGACATGGAAGAGGACAATTGACGACAATGATGAGCTATGAGATTCTTCCATCTATGCTTCTAGTTGTTGAGATTTGGGTACCTTGGAAAGTGGTCCCCATGTGCTTATGAGTCTCTAAACACAAAGGGGGAAGACTTTTACCCTTGTACTATGTACTTTGTGTCTAATTTCACTTTGAC
>ML776553.1:997429-1007622 GCA_009831015.1 Picea engelmannii | reverse complement strand
ATTGTTGAGATTTATCATTATTATTTTTATTTTTAAAATTTTATTTTTAAAATTTTTTATATTATATATGTGACGTCCCCCCGTCCCCCATTTCCCAAAAAATCCCTAAAATTTGGGGGTACTCGCGTCACGTCCCCCTTGTGTGTCTCCCCGCACCCTCGTCCCCCCGTCCCCCCGTCTTGGTGGAACATTGTTTAAAACCCTAGGTAACAAGCACACAAGTAGGTCATTGTTACATGTCCCCTTAGAGAGAGATATTTTTCAGCCATTGAAGGAGAGAGGTTAAGCCTAGCCTTTGCTACACTTATCTTTCTTCTTCCCTTGAGCTAGCGTTGAAGTTTATAAGTTGAAAGAAGGAGACGTCCTAGGCCTAGGTTACCTACACCTAGGGTTTTCACCTTCTAGGGTTTGAAAGCCTCGTCTTTGCAACACTTTCTCCCCTAGACTTATTCTTTAGGCTAGCCATTTTGCCAAGTTGATTTAGAGAAGGAGGAAAGAGCATGAGGCCCTGCTTAAGAAACACCGGAGTGAGCCTCTTTCCCCTAGGGTTTTAATTCTAGGGCCCTGCCTTTGCAACACCATAGAACCCTACCTTTTAGTCTTTGAGTCTTCATCCTTTCAAGACCTTGTGCCCTTATCTTTTGACTCCATATACCCTAAGGCACTGATTTTTGACCTCCAACGTTGAATCTTTAGTGTACAAAAACTACTTTCAAAAGTTAATTTTGAAACCCTAACTAACATAACTGACCTAATTAGGTCTGACGTCATAGTTGGATATTTCATCTTGACGCAGTAAAAGTTGGATATAAGCAATTAATGATGATTTTAAGCATTTATTGAGTAAATTGTTGATCGGGCATATTGTTGGCTTAGTCATCTCCTTAGATATTGATGAATTGATTCTCTTTCATGGTTAATTGACAAAACGTTGAATTCATTTTATATCTATTGCAGTACATTGCTTATTGAATTACATCAGATAGTCATTGAAGTACTAACCCTTTGAGTTATAGCCTACAAATATATATATTGTGTTGTTGTTGTCTTGTTCCGGGCAAGTGTTTTCAATAGGGCATACACTTCTTTTATTGGCTGATTAGCCGGACTGTCTGACATTGGTGGTAACCTGTGAGGAGGGAACTCTAAAACCTGACCTTATATCTTCTGCCTCTTCAAACCCCAAGTTACCGGGGACGTCTCCCCTGGGCTAACCTCCCTAAACAAAAAGAACCTCCCCATCGAGGTGACATTGGGTGGCGAAGGTTCCTGTTACGCCAGTTTGGTCTCTATCCTTTAGCCTATGACCTAAACTACAAACTGTGCGATAACAATACACTTCAACAATTTCAAATCATAATCAAATAGCAATAATTATGTAGATAAGTAAACATGCATATCAGCAACACATAGACCCTGGGGAAACCCTGTACAGGGAGAGAAACCCCAACAAACAATATTCCTTTATTGCATGAATAATGTAAGATCTCTTACAAATATCCACCATGAATGTACTTCTCTCAAAGAGCTTGCCAAGATGACTCTGACCTGACAAAGACTTACAAGACCTTGCTGAAATACACCTTTGATATGTTGCCTCTTTATCAATGATGTGCTCCTCTATTACTTCACCCTCAACCTGCATATGAAAACTCTGTTTCAAAATTGTGTTGCAAAACTATGTTGCGGAACTGTGTTGAGGAGAGGGTTCGACCTCTTCTTATATAGGCTGAAGAGGGGAAGAGGAGAAGCTCGAAATAGTAACCTGATCGCATGCATTAGTCATAACTCAGCTTCATACTTTAGTTCGAACTTAGAACTAGACTTGAGATTGGTTACAACTCAGCAGTACACTTTAGTTCGAACTTTAGAACTAGACTTGAGATTGACATGCTTTAGTTCGAACTTAGAACTAGACTTAAGACTTTAGTTGCAACTCAACATTACACTTTAGTTCTAAGATAGAATTAGACTCAAGACTTTAGTTGCAACTCAACATTACACTTTAGTTCTAGACTCAAGACTTTAGTTGCAACTCAACATTTCTAAAAATAGAACTAGACTCAAGACTTTAGTTGCAACTCAGCATTACACTTTAGTTCTAACATAGAACTAGACTCAAGACTTTAGTTACAACTCAACATTACTAAAAATAGAACTAGACTCAAGACTTTAGTTGCAACTCAACATTACACTTTAGTTCTAACACAGAACTAGACTCAAGACTAGATCAATACAATTACATCATTTGCAATATTAGGAATATCGTTTGTTTCTAGCTCATAGGAATTTTACATTCAACCTAACTTTTGTTAGATACCTTGACTTTTGCTCATGGCTCACAAGGTTTGACTAGGCTCACAGAGGTTGTATCTTCCCCCTGACTTTTGCACTAGTCTATCTATGCTCACAGAGGTTGTACGTTCCCCCTGACTTTTGCACTAGACTGTCTATGCTCACAGAGGTTGTACATTCCCCCTGACTTTTGCATTAGACTCACATAGTATCTCGTTCGTCCTGACTTTTGGTTTGACTCACAGAGGTTGTCTGTTCCCCCTGGCTTTTGTCAATACCTCACAAGACTGGTTAATTCTCCAAATCTCCCTGGCTAGCCTCAGGGTGGCCCATATGGCCTCTCATTGGAGAATGACTGTCGATGCTGCCAAATTTAACAGGGATATCATCTGGGGTTCATCCAGAGCTTCAGTGAGTCGATCTTCAATCCAACAATTATCAGGAGGAGCCTAGAGACCAGGGCTCTCAGTTTGGGACAGTTTCCAGGCTGATCGATTTAGTATAGCCATCAGGGCGAGTTTATCCATCATTTGCAGCAGTTGTGAATTTCCAGAATTGCATATTGTTGATCTATATGTGCATGTGCAGATATATCCACATCTTCTGATCACAGGTATTTTGTATTAGTTGCATTGTATTCCAGTGACGATCCATGAGATCTAGCTGATGATTATTTATTTTCTTTCCATATGCCAGTGTATTTCCTGCTTTTTCCACATAATACATGCTATTGAGATGGTGTTTGTTCCTTATTTCACATGCATCGTATATACTGCTTAAACATTATTTGTATGACACACACATGCGAAAATCACCAAGCACGTTAAACAATTAACTAAAACGCATCCAGAAACCCCCAGAGTATCAGATCCGATAGTCATAACACTAGTTCAGCAGTAGATATCCAGATCCGTCGGATTTGGGATATTTCAGATTAGATCGTGAGATCAACGGCTCTATTTTAATTAAATCATTAAGTGACTTTAACTTGGTCACTTTATTAATCAAAAGCACTTTACAAAAAGACATTCACTTTATTAATAAAGTGAATTCTAGGAAAAGTATAGGATACATTTAATGACGATTTCCACAAGTAGACACCCTTACGGAAATACCTATCTGAGCTACAAACACTAACAGTTCTAACTTCTAAACTTTTATTTTATGTGTATTGAATATTCTAATTTCTTGTGTTTGATCATTAATGATGTAGTAACTAGTTGTATTAATATTTTGCAAATGTTCTAATTTCTAAAAAAATTGGATCTTTATGTCTTTATTTCATTTTTGTATTTGTAATTTGTAATTATATATATAACATGTCCCCCATGTCCTATTTCTAGGTCAACTTGTCCCATGACGGATGCTCGTATCCACGTGTCCTACCTATCTCGTGTCCTAGTGTCATGTGACTTAGGTCATCGAGAATGCAAATGAAGGGTCTTTATAATAGGGCCATAGGTCTCCAAATTCTTCCTTTGTAATGACGATACATGTGCAAGCCTCCAAGTTGTTTGTCATGAGGTCCATCGTGCCTCCAAGAACCAACTAGATGAAAGCCATTGTGCCTCCAAGTGCCAATGAACCCAAGATAAAATGTGTTGAGAGAATGTCAATGAAGGGCCTACATGCATCTAGAGAGGGTCAATTGGGTTTACCTCAAGTGGTTGGGAGAAATGATTGTTATCCTCCCCACCCGGGTTTAATTCCCACAAATGACACGTTGAGCTCATAACGAGTATATTGTTGTAATGACTTCGAGCCCTGTTTTTGACCAGCCTTGTGCCTTGAAGATTCTAGGGTTTACCCTGGATACCATCCTTGAAATGAGGGGAAGTACTTGGGATTTTCCCCGGGCTTTGTAACCTGGAAAAAGAAAATGCATGTAGAGAGTGTTGACCACCTATTTCAACTAGGGGTCAACGTCATGTACCATGAAGATGTGTACCTTGTGGTACAACAAGTTTGAAGACTTTTGGCTCAGCAGGGAAATTCTGCCCCCAACACCTTTTTCTATGTACACTGAATGTTCGCTCCCCTGCATGGGATAATAATGTAATATGTTAGCATGGGTCAATTTTTAGTTAGTTGCCTAGGACTTTATCATTAGGGAAGTCCTTTCATCGAGTGTTTTTTTTCCTCAGGTAATTAATCTTGCTTACCGACGAGTTTAATTATCCTTGAGTTTTTCACTCAAATAATCCTCCAAACTTCAAAGTGGTGAAAGGCGTTCTAATGATCGATCTCAATGGGTGACTAAGGTTTAAAAGTGTTGTAAATGACCATGCTAGACATCTCCTAGAGTCTTGAGGAATTCCGTTAAGTTTTGATAGGATTTTTTAATAATTAAAATTCTCCGTTAATTGAAATTTTAATTATTTTTTATGTAAAATGTGAAAATTTGGTCCTTGGGGATTTTGTATAGGGGTATGGATACTCAAATCAAATGGCTTATGACCCCCTACACCCTTGGACCAAGTTTCAGCTCAATTGAACAAGTTTTGCTAGGTCAATGTCTATGAGGAGTCCAAGTCAGTCAGAAACCAACATTTAATTGGCTAAGGTAAAAAACCCAAATTTTGTAAAAATGACTAAATTCATGGAAAAGGAGGGGGAAATGATTCATAAAGTCATTCCTAAGTTAGGAAAACATTCTAAAGTGAAAGAGGACCCCCCCAAGGCAAGTTCCAAACATTTGTTGGGTCCCCCAAAGGGAAGTGTGCCCCCTCTTCATGTGAGTGTGTAAAAAGTTGAAACTATTGGTAGGGAGGTCCCCACACCTTATTGGACCCCCCTTGGACCATGGAGAGGTTGACTAGACACCAAAAGGGGGTTCCTGTTATCCCCGATTATTAGGGATAGCTAGGAGATCATGTCTCGAGGCCCACAGGTCCCAGACATGGAGTACCGAGAGCAGGATTGACCTGAGCATGGCCCTGGAGGGCCCATCCTTTTCTTCTTTCATCAGACTCATCTTGTCAGCAGCAGCAGCATCCATCACCTTCGGCTTGGTCTTGTATCGGAGGAGGCTCTTGCTCCATGAGGTAATTGGTCCAGGTATCATGGTATGTGTCACTTTTTATCATTAAAACCTTTAAATATATGCATCTGATTCCTTTTATCTCTGACAACTGCTTGGATCTTACATTGGCCCACTTGACCATGCTTGGGGAGATTGACAGGGTGTCCTAGCAAGCCTATACCCATAGGTTTTGGTTTGTCACCGGGGGGATTTCTGAAGAGCCATCGTCCGCTCCCATCATACCACCACTTTTTTCATCTTATCTCACGCTCATTTATCCCATTCCTCTTGTTCGGGCATTGGATTGACCTGTTTGTAGGGTTGCACCTTATCTTGTGGGAAGAAGGGGCTAAAGGCTTAAAAGGTAAAAGCAGTTGGTAAAAGATAAAAGCCTAGAAATAAAACCTCGAGATGCTTCGCCCAGGGATTCCTGAGAAGGCAACAAAAAGCCTCTCAGCAAGCAACAAGAGGGACCCAGAAAATAACAAACAAGACCTAGTCAAGAGGATAGGGGGTCTCATCGTGAGCCAGCCTATTAGGTTCATGGGTACCTAACAGTATGACATTGCCACCATTTGGTTACCATGCCAGGGCAGTGACCTTTGGTTGCATGGCCAAGGGAAAGGGGGTCTCATCACGAGCCAGCCTTCTCATCTTTGTGAAAGTACTTGTGGGTAACACTGTCATCTCTGGTCACCATGCCAAGGCAGTGTCCTCTGGTTAGCCCTTGAATAAAAAGAAAAGAAGAAGAAAAAGAAAATAAAGAAAAGAACAAAGGCAAGAACGGGCTTGGAAAAATTGCATCCATGACRGGTACAGCTCGCCTTCTACAAAGGCACCCACAGATAACATTATGCATCCCTGGCTCTCACTCTACCCACATGTTTGGACATCMCCTAGCCACATCACCTCATTTACATGGCTTGGATGAAACCTTCSTKGAGACTTCTCGTTTCTTGTGGATACTAGCCCAATAGGATGTCTTGTCTTTTCTCCAGTCATGTATTGTAGGTTTTTGTAGTCTCTTTGAGCTATTGACTGATGTACTAGGGTCTTATGCATATGTTTGATAATATTGATGATGAAGCGTGATTAACATTGCTATGATGAGCCCATGGAGAGCGTAGTTTTTGATGTGCAGGACCATGCCTGACGGACATGTACCATTTGGACTGGTACACATGGGGAGATGATCAGTTCGGACCTCCATGGGGTTGAAGAGCCCATCAGATGGTTGTTGAGACCCCATCAGAGGGGCAGAGATGGGACAATGTTTGACCAAGGTTTTGCACCGAAGAAGAAGAGGACGTTTCACTAGAGGCACTTTGGCAGAGCCAGGCCTAGGGGGGATGACCCCTTTTTAGTGGAACGCTGGCCTTGGAAGGCTCAGAGCGTCCCCATCCTTACCATGACGTCATCCAACTTCATGGTCAATTTTGGAGGCAGACTGGGCAGTAGTGGCACGTGTGGCATGTTGGAGAGGCCCTAGGGGGCTAACGTTTTTCTCCTGGATGTCTCATCTGCCCTAAAAGGGGCTAGCGCCTCCCTTGAAGGGGGTTTTACCTATTTTACAGCTTAGTTAGGATTTTAATTTGACAATTTAATGTAAAAACAGTATTCTGGTCTTGTCGGCCATTTTTATGACCTAAAATTAATTAAGGTCATTGATACACTATATATTGAGGAGTTTTAGCCTCATTTTGACATAACTCATCACTCACTCTCCTAGTGAGGTCTGATTTTTGCACCCTATTAGGGTTATTGGCTGATTTGAGGAAGGCACACTTGTTTAATGAGGAGATTTTTGGCATTCTATAGTGTTTTTCTTGAAGGAAGGTTTACAACTAGGGTTTGCATGGTATTTTCTTGATGATTTGTAAGTATTTTTCTGCAAAACTTCTTAATTGAATGGTTGTAGTCTAATTTCTTGCATCTATTTATAAATATTGTTGAATCAAAACCCTAGGGGACAAACACACAAGTAGGTCGTTGTCTCATGTCCCCTGATAGAAAAACCTTTTAGCCATTGAAGAAAAAGAAGAGAGCCTAGCCATAGCTACACTCTTTCTTTCTTCTTCCCTTAAGCTAGCCGTACCTTTGAACTTCAAGAGGAAGAGGACGTCCGAGGCCTAAGCTATCTACACCTAGGGCCGTTTTCTTTTAGGGTTTGATGAAAGAGCCTTGCCTTAGCAACACTCTCCCTCTTTAAACTCTCTTGCCTCGATTTTGCTTTTCATTGAGCTAGTTGTTTGTCAGGAAGGAAGAGAGAGCACGAGGCCTTGCTTTAGCAACATCGGAGTGAGCCTCTCTCCCCTAGGGTTCTGTCTTTGAGGCCCTGCTTTAGCAGCACCTTGAAACCTTTCCCTCTTTTCCTTTAAATCTTGTCCCCTTCAACTTGTGCGTCCTTCACCTTTTTTACTCCATAACCCTTAGGCACTGATCTTGAGCCTCCAACGTTGAAGTGAAAGTGATTAAACAACTCTCAAAACCGTTTAAAAATTG
The DNA here is from genome assembly GCA_009831015.1 of Picea engelmannii. Taxonomy (NCBI): domain Eukaryota; kingdom Viridiplantae; phylum Streptophyta; class Pinopsida; order Pinales; family Pinaceae; genus Picea; species Picea engelmannii. The sequence goes on along the minus strand of ML776553.1, from coordinate 999,803 downwards.
AAACCCTAACTAACTACTAACCCTAAAAGGCTGACGTCACCCTTGGTTATTTCATCTTGACGCAACAACTTTCATTTATTCGGCAATTGGATGGTGTTTAAAGCATTTACTGAATGAGGGATTGATTGGATACACTGATTGCTACATCATCTTGATATTTATTGGTGAAGTGATACTATTTCATTGTTATATTAACAAATATTGACTTCGTCATTATTTCTTGTTATATTTTCTTATATATTGATATCAGATAGTCTTATGAAATAATAACCCATTGAATCATAGCTTGCATATATATTGGTTTACTGTTGCTTTGTTCCGGGCATGTGTTCTTCTTTGGGCCTACACTTCATTATTGGTTGTTTAGCTGGGACTATCTGTTTTGGTGGTGACCTGTGAAGGGGGAACTTTACTTTGACTTTTAAACCTTTGCCTCTTCAAAAATCCAGGTTACTGGGGACGTCTCCCCTAGGCCTAACCTCCCTAAAGAGAAAGAACCTCCCCATTGTGGTGACATTGGGTGGGATAGGTTCTTGTTACACCAGTTAGGACTTCTACTTCATAGCCACTTGACCTAGCTACAAACTGTGCGATAACAGTTCCCACCCCCCTCAAACATTTACCTCTCTCCTAAAGTGCGCCGCCCTTGAGTGGAACCCCATCTTGCATGGTTGCCACTTGTAAAGAATGCAAAAGGGGTTTACCTTGCCTTCCTCCCTTAAAAGAAAGGCCTCCCCTCCTCTTTTCTTCATCTATTCTCAGAGAAAGCCTATGCTGCCCAAATTTCTCCCCTTCTCTTCTTTCTCTCTCCCATTCTCTTCATTGTAAATCTTGTTGCAAGTATTTGCAGCAACATTTTGTGGATAATAAAAAAAGCTTTGGAGGATCTCTTGTGTGCATTGGGAGTATTCTTGGTGTTGTTACATGGTGTTCTCTTTGAGGTGACATTGCTGCATTTTGTTTTTGTATTTCTTTCTTTCATTATTTTAACTTGGAGACCCAAGCAAAGTATTTTGCTTGGGAAGGATTGGTAGTAGTATTTCTATTAATTTTGTGGTTCTTACTATTGAAGTTTGGAAAGTATTTTGCAAGCTTTTTAGATGCACTCACCTCCTTGTTGTATTGTGTAGCAAGAATTTACTCATTTGCAGGTCACGAAAGGCTTGGAGGAGTGAATTTCAGATCTAGAAATTCACTTATCCAACCATCCAAGGCTTCCATTATTTTTTTGTTATCCTTTCCAGCCTTTTCTCTATTGATATTATGGTAGTTGCAGGAGGTATTATCCTCCACATGTAACCCTGAAAAGAATAGAATATTTTGGGAAGCAAGAAGAAACCCTAAAGCATTGATATAACCCTAGAAGACAAGTCGGCTAAATAAAATAATTTAATATTGAGTCTTTAGCCTCCAGAAAGAGAAGTCGGCCCAGACAACTAAGAAACAGCAGTATAAATACAGGATGCCAGAGCTCATTTGTACACACACAGCTCGCAACTGCAGAAATCTAGTGCGCACTGTAGAAATTTAGTAAGTGCGCAAGTCTGGAGAGTAGCTGCAACTGCAGCTACTGCAACTTGTATTTTCGGTTTTAGGCTTGGACTTTCTCTTGGTTACGGTTTGGACTTTCTTCCTTGTGCGCTAGCTCTGGAGAGAGGTACGCTACATTGATTGGCTATTATGCCTAGGGTTTGCTTCCAGAATTATTCTTTGTCAAGGTTAAGGTGCTTGGGGGTGGCTTCGAAGATCGGCCTATGGTTGGGTGACAATATTGCTATATTGTCTATGGTTAAATGAGCACACCTACTTTTCTAACAGGTTATGGGCTCACACTATCTTCGGACAATCTAACCGCTGGAAGATAGATTGGGAGGATTTGCTCAGATACAGTTACAGTTGCAATTAAAGTTTTTTGTTGCAGCAACGAAACCCTAACCCTCTTGTTGAGGCACCTTAAGAGAAGATATTGACCTAATTTATGGATAGCCTAGTGCACCCTAACCTAGCGCACCTCTTGGTACTCTCGACAAGCTAAGACATCAAGTTTGAGTTTTTGGTCAAAGTCAAAGGTTGACCAAGTCAAAGCAGTCATGACTTACTCGTCAGAAAACAAGTTAGAAGGGGTTTCTAACTTCAGAGCATGGAAGACAAGGATTGACCTCATCCTTGCCAAGAATAAAGTGTAGGATATCGTGAAAGGAAAGATCGTGGAACAACAGTTTGAAGAAGGAAAAGAGAAGGAACCTCAGAACGTTGCAATTATGGAGAAGTTTAAGGACAATGACATCAATGCCATGAGTATCATAGTGGACTCTGTAAAAGACCACTTGATACCCTACATCTCTCATCTTGACTCATCTAAGAAGATGTACGA
>ML776553.1:841083-855591 GCA_009831015.1 Picea engelmannii | reverse complement strand
CAATCAGGGACATGCATTCCTTAGGGTTTATACATTCTCTCCAGGGTGCACTTTGATTAGTGTAGGAGGAATGGCCCAGGGTGGGGAATGGTCTAGGCTCAGCATTCCTTAGGGTTATACATTCTCTCCAAGGTGCACTTTGATTAGTGTAGGAAGAATGGCCCAGGGTGGGGAATGGTCCATATTCAGAAGACATGACAGTTATTCTTCCTTGCTTGAGAAGAATAGTCTAGATATCTCATTGTTCTACTCTAAAGGCAGATATTCTTTTAGAGCTCACAGATGTGAGTGAATGATTGGCCCAGATGATTCAGTTTATATCATAACATTGTTTATGTGCAGGTTGCTATCAAATGTTTGTTATGAAGACTGTATGACAGAAGATGTAGACTACTGTGGTGGATATGTTCCACTGCTCGTGACTATACATTGTTGATCAAGTACGTGTGTGTTACTTGGTGTGGTAGTGTACCACTGGATTGTAGTTATGTACTACTATGGATAGACACAGTTGTGTTCTATTTTTGTTCTGATTGCCTTGAAGACTATCAGCGGTTTATTGGAGATAATCATCATCCAGACGAATGATGAACAGAGATTTTCCAGACGGAAAATGGTTCAGAGCATTTACTCTTCTAGATTATAAGAATGGCTCGTGTATCACTCTATTGTGTGAGTGACTTATCCGCATCATGTCTGATTACTCAGATGAAGTATGGTCTCGAGAGATGATGCAGCTGATGGTGATGGTGATGCTCATGATCTAGTCATGAGATAGTTTAGATGACTATGTTGGTGCTACCGGGGGAATGGTATGTTTTTGTTCTCAAGACCATTACCTGTAATACCTCCCTAGCTAGGAGGGAGTGTTGATATTATGGTAGTTGTGGGAGGTATTTACCTCCACGTGTAAACCTGACGAGAATAGAAGACTCCGGGAAGCAAGAGAAAACCCTAATGAGTTGGCTAATAACCCTAGAAGTCTTGTCGACTCAAGAAGATAATTTATATTAGGTTATTAGCCTCCAAGAGAAGAAGTCACCCAGAAATAATAATAATATACTGAACAGACAGGTACCCAGAAGGAGAAGTCAGCCCCAGTAAGTCTACCAGAATCACTATAAATACAGGGCGCCAGTTCTCATTTGTCACATCTCAGAATTGCAGAGCAGCAATTGGTGCGCACTGCCGTTCCCAATTTGGTGCACACGTGTGGAGGAGAGCTGCAGGTGCAGCTGCCGCAGCAACCAGCCTTCGATGTTGGCTTGGACTATCTCTTGGTTAGGGTTTGGACTATCTGATCAGCTATTGTTGGTGCGCTATCCTTGGAGGAATATGTGCTACACCTTGTTTGGCTATCTATCCTAGGGTTTGCTTCCGGAGTAATTCTCAGTCAAGGTTAAGGTGCTCGGAGGGTGGCTTTGGCCTATGGTTGGGTGACAAAGGTATTGTCAATGGTAAAACGAGCACACGTCCTTCATATTCTAACACTCCTAGCATCTGTTGGTATTACAATGGACTGACTCCTCTATTTTGGATATTCCCTGTGTACCCAACCACCTCTTACCAACCAGATAAGAGATGAATACAATCATCCAAGAGGATATCTACAAGCAGTATGTACAAGTCACTTAGATACACCCTCAAGGTAAGCTACATCCAAAGATGGCATTCTATGCTGAGCTACACACTTCGCCATTGAATGCACGCTCTTTGAATCCCCCTAGACCATTTTAGAGTTGGCTCTCATAGACTGCAGATTGAAACTAGCCATCAGATTGGTCGATCAGACAGGACCTGCTAGTTGTTCCATCTCCAAGAGATTGAGACTAAGGAGCACTTCATCTTCAGTTGCCTGGTTTACTGTGAGATCTGAGAATAGTTCCACTGTCTTTTCAGAGAGGTACAGACACTTGGCAGCTTCTTTAGGCACCCCGACTAGAGATTCCTAGCCCTATACATGCAGGAGGCCTTCCATCTCTGCTCTTCTATCCTCTGGCCACATCCAAATCCTAGACAAACTCCCACCCCACATATCACTTCCTTTTTTATGGTGCTCCTAACTAAGGGCACCAAGCAACAGATAGATAGAGATGATCCTGGTTCAGTGAGGACGCAAGGCATTATTTCTACCTCTGTGAGACCCTAGCGGCGTCGCTAAACGAAACCTCATGTTAGCAATCAGACCAGTGACCAGATCAGATCTTCCAAACCACAGCGACAAGATCTTCCTTCCAGACAGTAGCACAACACTCATTCCAGCTCCTCTCTAATTCTTCTTCTAGATAGCCATCTATTTTGAGTTTTCTTCATTCTTCCTCGAATGTTAGGAGAGATGGATTCTATGGACCAAAGTAGCCTCATACCACTGGTGCCATAGATTCTAGATCTACTCATCTCGTACATCTCTCTCTCATGGAGTACCTCTCCATTTGTGGAGTTGGCTCTCTAGGTTTTTACATTAGACTTCTATTCTATTTTACTTCCTTCTTCTTGCTTTTATATAGGAGCTGCTTCAACGCCCCTGCTTTGTATAGACATCATTGTGCCAAAACAATCCCATTGACCTACTTTTTTGGTCATTTGTTGGACATTAATATACTTATCTTATCTTCTTCCTTTCTTGATGCCTGTAATTTGTGCTGAGCAAAAATACTGTGATCAGTCTTGTATTCCGTCCTCATGATTCAGCCAACCTCTTGACCAATACAAAGATAAAATTTGACTATGCCTTTTCTCACAGCTCTTTAAATTGTTGATGCAATATTTTATGTCTTGTGCAGTGATGTGGGTAGTTTTTATGCCTCTATTTTGATTGTATCAGTCACCTAGAGCACATATTATTTATGTTTTCCTTTCATATTTAGTTGTTGCAAGTTGAAATTCTCTCGCTTTTTTTAATTATCAATATTCTCATCTTTAGTTGCTTGCATGCATACCAAGGACCATTATTTATGTGCTAATTTGTCATACACGCAGATTTTTGAAGTAATTATCAATGCATAAATGCTAGGGACACCCCCTTGTGGTTGGCCAAGCTCCAACCTGAATGAAGAAGCACTCATCTAGTGACCTAGGGCTGATTGCTTATCAATTATTACTCAGTTTTGTTTGCTGCAGATTCTGGAGTCGTTGTTGTCCATTGGTGCATTTCTGAGTGATAGCAGGACCCACACGAGGCGTACTTTCTTTTGGGATATTAAGAGCCTTGAGAGGTTTGTGATCTTACTTGGGAAGCACTTGGCCTAAAGGAGCCTTTCATGCAATTTTTATTAGCCTAGCTCATCGTACTATTTTTTAAATATCCTCAATTATACCATAATTTAAGGCTTAATTTTAGGGGATTCTCTCCTTAGGAAATTCGTAGGGTCTATTTTAAGCTTGAAAAAAGCGCATTAAAAGAAGAAATTAGCTATATATGTGTAGTTTCTCTTATAGGTGTTTATTATGGAAGGAGGGTAAACTTTTGGAGGAGTAGTTTCTACATACACATGTTATTTTCACTCAAAAAATGAGCGCTATATTTGGAGACTACTATTCTTACTTCCCTTCTATTTTCTATCTTACCTATTCTTATTCTCTTATTCTTTTATATATTGTACAAGCATTGAAGGTGCAAAGGGTCTAGCTTTTTTGAGTGATTTGATCACTGACTTGTTGGTTATGGCCTTGCACCCTTCTTTGCTTATTCTTTTCTTGAGAGAGAAACATTGAGAGCTACCATATAGTACTTGTGAGAGTTGAAGACTCCGTTTTGTTGGATCGTGATTGAACGTATCCCATCTAGTTGAGGACGATTCTACTTGGAGAGTTCTTGGTTTGGACCTGTCAAAGACTTTGTTCTTCCTACAACCCTTGGTAATAAAGACAATCAAGCAATTCTTTGGTGACTATCTCTTTTTCTTTGTGTGTAAAAATTTCTATAATTTTCGTAGACTCTTGCTTTAATTTCATTTGTGATAGAACTTTAGTAGAAATAGGATAATTCTGTCCTCCCTACTCGCTATTTTCTTTTCATCTTCTTGACTCAATAAGGCACTATTCTATTTGTTCTAGTCATTTAATTATTAACATAAAAGCAAAGCCATTTCTTTATCTCAAAATCTGTGCATCTTAGGCATTCTTTCTTTTCATCTTATTGACTCAATAAGGCACTAGTCTATTTGCTCTAGTCATTTAATTATTAACATAAAATCAAAGCCATTTCTTTATCTCAAACTTTGTGCATCTTAGGCATTCTAGGCATATAGCTTTAGGTATCTTAGGTCATATTTATTCAATTTTATGTTAAATTACAGAAAGCTTAACTTGTTCTAATTCCATTTTTAGCACAGAAATGAAGAGAAACCTTTCATTTTTCTCAATTTTCGTGCATTGGAAAAGTCAAAAAACATAAAAAAAAATTACTCAAAAACAAGATTTAGTTAGTTTAGCATAGGCAGTCATAAAACAGTCATATTAGCTTGTTGTAATTTCTGTTTTTGCACCTTAGTTTATCAGTTGAAAACATACACTTGCATTGGGATGTTGAGAAGAGTAACTCAGAAGGTCTTCTTCCATGTATCGCATCCTAGCATGGTAGAGGACAATGGAACTTAGCCAAGTTGATGTGTTAATCTCTTTCCTAAAGTTTACTTAAGAAAAAGTCACTTAAATGTGTTATATTTTAATGTTGACTTATTGACCACTTTTTATAAAGTTAAAAGTGAAAACAATTTAAGGGGTTGTCTTTTAATCTTGGACATCCATCTCATTGTGAGGATGAGGGTTGATCTCAGCCCTTAATCATTTTGGAGATAGGGTTTTCGCTTGCACAATGGAGAACTAGAAGTAGACTTGGTGGTTGGGTGCATTATTCATTTGAGAGGGCGCGTTTCAACAAGAGGAGGAGATTCGCTTGAGGGTTTGCTAGAGAAGAGTTGCAGATAAGACGGAGGAGAGTTCTAGCACGTGGATCGACTAGTTTTCTCAGCCATTTGCAGAGGCCGTACTACAGATCTGAGAGAGCCACACGTGTGATGCAGAGACAACGCAGCTGGGCCGTACGATTTGCGTAGAGGCTCGTTTGTTGGGTCAATTTTGTGTTGTTGGGTTCGATTTGCTTTAGAGAGGGCCACACAGGTGCTGAGAAGAATTTTCGTTGGGGTTTCCTCAGCCATTGTTGTAACTCGATCTGCTATGTAAGAGATCTCTATATTTTCTACTGCAATAATAAAATCCACAAACTGAAGAACGGGTTTTCCCATATTGGGTTTTTCGCGTGGTTATTTTACCCAAAAATTCTGGTGTCTCTCATGTGATGTGATTGTTGTTACTCTCTATAGTGTTCCTAGTATTTATTTCTGTTGTGCGATTTTTATTCTCTGTGAAGAAAACCTAGTTGTAATTGTAAAATAGCAATTTCAGAAATTTAAATGTGCTAAATAAATTTCTGGGTAGTAAAGATTGTGGAAGCTTATGGTTCATCTTGCTGGGTTTTAGTGGATTCACATGGTCTCAGAGCAGGACTGTTGGAGTAACAGCATCAGCGTATTACTATTGGAGTAATAGCATCAGCGTATTGTTGTTCGAGTAACAGCATCAGCGTATTGGTCGATTTCAGATCTGAGCACAGGATTGTTGGAGTAACAGCACCAGTGTGTTGGTTAAGAGAGATCAATTTCAGATCTAATCAGAGGATCAGTTTGTGAGACAGCATAAGGCTTTGGACAAAGATACTTTCAAAATGGCCATGACTTTGAGAGTTGAGGATAGACTTCAAGGTGCTCAAAACTTCCCCACCTGGAAAGAGAGGGTTACCAGAATCTTGGACGTCAATGATGTCCTTGAGCATACTGCAGATAAAGAAGCATCTCCTACAGATGCACCTTTATTAGGAGCCTGGAAGAAGGGTGAAGCGAAGGCAATGAGCATAATCCTTGATGGGGTAAAGGATCACATAATCCCACAACACTCAGGGAAAACGTCTGCTAAGGACATGTGGGTGGCCTTGGGTAGCCTCTATCAAAGTAAAAATGAAAACAGGATTACAGTGCTTCAGGAAAGACTTCGAGGTACCAAGATGGCTAAGGGTGAATGTGTGATTCCTTACCTCACTCGTCTTACACAAGTCAGGGACAAGCTTGGAGCAATTGGCTCTAAGACAGAGGATTCTGAGTTAGTACGTATAGCCCTAAATGGTTTTTCAAAACCATGGGACTCATTTGTGCATGGGATTGTGGCTCGGGAGAAGCTCCTTGACTGGCAACGCTTATGGGATGATTTTGTGTAGGAGGAGATTTGCCTTGGTCAGGCAAGTGGATCATCTACAGCGTCTCAGGTTGTGGATGAGGAGGCTTTGGCTCTTGCTAGCGAAGGCAAGGGAAATCCTAAGAAGAAAGGCTCTGGAAAGAAGAAGAATATTGACTTCTCCAAAGTCAAGTGTTTTCAAGGTCACAAGTTTGGACATTTTGCCTCACAGTGTCTAGAAAAAAAAAGACTAAGCCACAGATGGAAACCTCTGCAGGAGTAGAGGAGTTTGTGAAGAGCTTTGAGGAGGATTTATGCCTTATTCCATGTATGTCGAGCTCCACTGTCACAGATGTTTGGTATGTGGATAGTGGCACCTCTTATCATATGACTGGGCGCAAGGAGTTCTTCAGTAGCTTGCAGGAAGGAGGTGTGAATCTTCATATTTATCTTGGAGATGATGCGCATTGTAAGGCACAAGGCAAAGGGATAGTGTCATTTCAGAGGGAGTCAGGTAAACCACTCTGTTTTGCTAACGTTTTATATGTTCCTGGTATTACCAAGAACCTCATATCATTTTTTACCCTGGAGGACAAAGGGTTTACTTCCGTGAACAAAAGGTGTATATTAGACCAAAGGGGTCTACAACCAAGATGGACAAGGTGATTGGGGTTTGCAATGAGAAAGTGTACAGATTACATTTCGAGCCAGTGAAAGCATTGGTTAGCAGCAGCATTGATTAGGGAGAGTTGTGGCACAGACGGATGGCACATTTGCACTTTGGTGCATTAGGTCATTTGAGATAAGCAGTTACAGGAATGCACCAAGTTGCAGCAGAGAAGCATGACCCTTGTAAGGGTTGCGCATTGGGAAAGTATGCCCACAAGGCATTTCCATATAGTGAGCATAGGTCCAAGGGGATCTTGGATCTAATCCATTCGTATGTTTGTGGTCCTATGAGTGTGCAATCAGTTAGCGAATTCAGCTACTACGTGATCTTTATTTATGACTACTCCAGGAAGACCTATATATATTTTCCTAATGCCAAGGATGAGATCTTAGACAGGTTCAAGGAGTTCAGAGCTCTAGTGGAGAACCAGTCTGGTAGGAGGATCCGAGTACTTAGATCGAACAATGGGGGTGAATACACCTCTAATGAGTTCATGGAATATTGTGTTGTTGAGGGTATTAACAAGGAGCTTACGATTCCTTATAACCCGCAGCAGAATGGAGTGGTAAAGCGCAAGAATAGGACCATAGTGGGTGCAGCATGTGCGATGATACATGATCAGGGATTACCCATGTTTTTATGGGCATAATCTTGTCGCACAGTTGTATACAGTCAGAACAAGAGTCCCCACACTATGTTCGGGAAATTGACACCCAAGGAGCTTTATACAGGTACTAAGCCAGATATGAGTCATCTTCGCATCTTTGGGAGTGTCTCTTATTGTCATGTGCCTTCAAAGAAAAGGACAAAGCTGGACCCTAGAGGAGAGAAGGGGATACTGGTTGGTTACAGTGAGGTCTCCAAGGCCTACCGCATCTTTGTGCCAGCACGCAGGAGGATTGTGGTAAGTAGAGACGTTCAATTCGAGGAGGAGCAAACCTTGAGGAGATCTATAGATATGCTAATGCAGGTAGAGGGCCAGCAGGGATAGGACTCAAGGCAGAAGATTGAGGACGTACATAATATTAACTCACAAGCACAAGGTACAGGTATAGGTACTAGTGTTGAGAGAGAGACTAGTGGACAAGACAATCAGGAGACTGGTGAGGAGGATGAGCAACAAGAGGTTCCACAGGAGATTGAGCCTAGGCCATGGCCTAAGTGGTACAGGTCCACAGTTAGTGATTCTAGACAGGTAGCACCTCCAAAGAGATCTTTTAGATAGAGTAAACCACCACAGAGATTTGGGTACATGGCACTCATGATGGAGCTTATAGATGTTGAGGCTTCCACTTATGTGCAAGTTGCACAGCATGGAGTGTGGCAGGAGGCCATGATAAAGGAGTATGTCTCCATTATGAAGAATGATGTATGGGAGGTGGTGCCCAGGCCAGAGGGAAAACGGGTGGTTGGATCCAGATGGATCTATAAAGTCAAGCATGCAGCAGATGGAAGCGTGGAGAAGTATAAGGTGTGCTTCGTAGCCAAGGGGTTTGCACAGAAAGAGGGAGTTGATTACGAGGAGACTTTCGCCCCGGTGGCTAGATATTCCTCCATCCGAGTAGTTATGTCATTAGCAGGAGACATGGGTCGACGCCTTCATCAAATGGACGTGAAGACTGCCTTCCTCAACGGAGTTATTGAGGAAGAAGTTTATATTGAGCAGCCTGAAGGTTTTGAGGTTGGAAACAGGGAGAAGCATGTTTGTAGGTTGAGACGAGACTTGTATGGGCTCAAGCAAGCACCTCGGGCGTGGTACTCGAGGATTGACAGCTACTTGAGAGAGATGGGATTCCAGCGAAGTGAGGTTGATCCAAACCTCTATTTTCTAGCAAGTGAGGTGCCTCTCATACTGGTTTTATATGTTGATGATCTCTTTCTTACTGGAGATGAGCAGCTGATTGCAGACTACAAGGGTAACCTTGCACCAGAGTTCGAGATGAAAGACCTTGGTCTGATGCACTACTTCCTTGTTCTGGAGGTTTGGCAGATAGATGGGCGCTTCTTCTTAGGACAGGGGAAGTATACAGTGGAGATCTTGCGTAGGTTCATGATGACAGATTGTAGACCCATGTCCATGCCTCTAGTGACAAACTAGAGGAAGATTGAAGTATCTAGTTTTGAGACAGTAAACCCCACCATCTATCATCAACTTATTGGATCGCTCATGTATCTGGTCAATACTAGGCCAGATATTAGCTTTACAGTTAACTCTTTGATTCAGTTCATGGTGGACCCTCGGAAAGTACATTGGATAGTTGTGAAGCATGTGCTTTGGTACTTGAGAGGTACAGTGGAGTACGGGTTATTGTATGAGCGCAGTGGTGGAGGGAAATTGGCAGGTTTTACAGATCTTGATTGGGCAGGATGCACAGAGGACAGAAAGAGCACTTCAGGGTGTTGCTTCAACATTGGATCGGGTATTATATCCTAGTTCAGCAGGAAGCAGAGATCAATGGCATTAAGCTCTATTGAGGCAGAGTACATGACAGCTAGTTTGGAAGCATGTGAGGCACTGTGGTTGAGGAAGTTGTTTGTGGGATTGTTCGGCAAGGAGTTGGAGGCTACAGTGATACATTGTGATAATCAGAGTGGCATCAGGCTCTCTGAGAATCATGTGTTTCATGATCATAGCAAGCATATAGACATCTTCTATCACTTCCTACGAGATTGTGTGCAGAAGAGGGCCATTAGGATTCCGTACATTCAGAATGATGATCATATGGCAGACATATTTACCAAGGCACTGAGCAAACAGAAGTTTGAGAAGTTCAGAGATAAGATAGGGTTGATGAAGAATCCCTTCCTCATTAAGAGGGAGTGTTGAGAAGAGTAACTCAGAACGTATTCTTCCATGTGTGGCATCCTAGCATGGTAGAGGACAATGAAACTTAGCCAAGTTGAAGTATTAATCTCTTCACTAAAGTTTACTTAGGAAAAAGTCACTTAAATGTGTTATATTTTAATGTTAACTTATTAAGCACTTTTTATAAAGTTAAAAGTGAAAATAATTTAAGTGACAGTCTTTTAATCTTGACCATCCATCTCATTGTGAGGATGAGGGTTGATCTCAACCCTTAATCATTTTGGAGATAGGGTTTTCTCTTGCACAATGGAGAAATAGAAGTCGACTTGGTGGTTGGGTGCATTATTCATTTGAGAGAGGGCAAGTTTCAACAAGAGGAGGAGAATCGCTTGAGGGTTTGCTAGAGAAGAGTTGCAAAGAAGACAAATGAGAGTTCTAGCATGTGGATCGACTAGTTTTCTCAACCATTTGCAAAGGTCGTACAACAGATCTGAGAGAGTCGCACGTGTGACGTGGAGACAGCGCAACTGGGCCATACGATTTGTGCAAAGGCTCGTTTGTTGGGTCGTACGATTTGCGCAGAGGCTCGTTTGTTGGGCCGATTTTGTGTTGTTGGGTTCAATTTGGTTTAGAGAGGGTCGTACAAGTGCTGAGAAGAATATTCGTTGGGGTTTCCTCAGCCATTGTTGTAACTCGATCTACTCTGTAAGAGATCTCTATATTTTCTACTGCAATAATAAAATCCACAAACTGAAGAACGGGTTTTCCCATATTGGGTTTTTCCCGAGGTTATTTTACCCAAAAAATTCCGGTGTCTCTCATATGATGTGATTGTCGTTATTCTCTACAATGTTCCTAGTATTTATTTCTTTTGTGCGATTTTTATTTTCTGTGAAGAAAACTTCACTGTAATTGTAAATTAGCAATTTCAGAAATTTAAATGTGCTAAATAAATTTCTAGGTAGTAAAGAATGTTGAAGCTTATGGTTCATCTTGCTGGGTTTTAGTGGATTCACATGGGATTCATGCCCATAGTTTAGACTAGTTTTTTGCATCATTTTTCATGCATATTTTTTGCATTTAGGTCACTTTTAAACTAGCTATTATTTACATTTAGTTGAAGATTTATTTAGGACAATAGCGTTAATATTGATTTTGGATGTTACTAATCATTTTCTGATTTTGGGAGTTACTGACCCCTTCATCATTTAGGGAAACCCCCCTGAAGTTAGCAAGCACTAACTTTGAAATGAGGGCAAGTAAGCGAGGTGACAGTGCTTATTCCCTAGTGTTTCCAAACTCCCTTTAGCTTTTGCAAGGCGGGAATTTCCATGTGATAATAGGATCAAATAGGGTCGCGCCCTAATCCCCCACCTTGTTTGGGATTTACATTGATGAAATGAAGTCCTTTCTTCATAAGCATATCTAGGATGACAATCGGTGCCTTCTTCATTGGGCTCTGGTCTCCATTCTACTTTTTACTAACAATGTGATCCGCCTAGTCTCATCCCCTAAGGACCCACAGAGACAGCTAGATGCATTGGCCCTTTTCTATGAGCTTCGGCAATTGATGGTCAACTTGGATAAAACCAAGGTTATGATCTTCAAGAAGTCAAAAAAGCTCCTCTCAAACTATCATTTCTTCTTCAAAGGGGAAGAGATTGAGATCACCACCACCTACACATACTTGGGTTTATAGTTTTTAGGGCCTCATTTTAGTTTGAGGCATGCTCTTCAGTGCCAAGTCAACAAGGGCTATGGGTTCTTACTCTACTCGAAAGGTAGTGTTTCTCACACCACTTCCAAGACATGTTGTCCACGAACTCTATCATGGACTCCATTATCCAGGATTCCAGCCCACGGTTCAATATGGGTCAAAGATCTAGGGGGCCTTGTTTGCTCGATTCGGACTAGGTTATTGTTGAGAGAGTTCAAACCCTTCTACTCCGACGCATGATCAAATGTACATAAACAGTCCCTCAGCCCGTTATTTTTGCAGTGTTTAGAGTCCACCCCCTTCGTCTTGAGATTGTATTCAGCCTCGTCTCACTCCATCATGTTCGACGTTTTTCCAACTCAATTGTGGGTTGAGATCGGTATCCATACCAAACATATTTCTCATCAAAGTCCATTGCTTTAGCTAGCCCCTCTAGAAAGGCACGTTGTTGGTTTGTAGGGGTCTTGGATCTTTTGGAGTCTGTGAGTATTTTGATAGACCAACTCCCTCCATTCAAAGACTCCCTGGATGCAGCTAGCCACCTCTTACCTACTAGGAAAAAGTTGAATAAGATTACCCGAGATGGCATTTTCGAGCAATCCATACAAGTCACTTGGACAAACCCACCAAGCAGGTTATGTTCGAAGATGGCCCTCTATGTAGAGCACATTCTGGAGTTCAGGGACAACCTTATTGTCCAACCTCAATACATGCATCGTCACTACACGCATGCTCTTTGCATTCCCTTGGGCTAGTTCAGAGTGTGTTTACATTGACTTCAGGTGGAGGTTGAGCAACAACTTGATAATTCAAATAGGATCTACCAGTAATGTCATCTTCAGGAAGTTGAGACAGAGGAGCATTTTGTATTTCGTTATGCTAGTTATTACAATATCTGAGGGAGGTTCCATTGTCTATTCAGAGTGTCATTGAACATCTCTAATTGCTTTCGATATCCTAATCAAAGATGCTCAGCTTTATACATGAGGGAGGCCCTCGAATTCCATTCCCATATCCTCCAATTGACCCCTTGACCAAACTCCACCTGGAAAATTACTTCCCTTTTTATGGTGCTCTCATCCACCAGAGGGACCAAGCAACAGACCGATAGCAACCTTACTTCCAATACTAGATCAATAAGAAGGCAAGAAGGCCATCCCTATTTTCCAAAGACACAAGCGACCGTGTCATTCCAAATCTCACACTAGCAGTCAAATGGGTCCTTCCAGGCCTCAACGGCGAGCTGCCTTTTCTAAGCAGTAACTCGTTGTGTAGTCTAGCTCTTCTTCCAGGTCCAATTTTTGTGACCTTTGACATTAACAATCAACCAGGGTAAAACCAAGGCCAATGAAGAGCTCTCTCTGACCTACATTTCTACTTCTGGGGGGCATAGATTGAGATCGCGATAGCTTACACCTAATTGGGGGTCCAATGCACAAGGCCTCGCATTAGCATGCAGCAAGCTCTCCAGCCTCGACACAGCAAAGGGTACAACACCCTAGCCCTCATCAAGAGACCATGTTTCCAAAGACAGTTTCAAGATATTTTGTCCAAACCTTACCTCCTCGAGGTGATTATCAAAAACATTGTCCAATGTGGTTTAGAGATCTTGGGACTGAGTTTGCTACAAACAGACTAGACTCGGACAAAGAGAGTTCAGACCCTACATGGGCGCAACATCCAATCCAAACGCACAGATCCCCAACCCATTATTCAGGTGGAGTTCGCAATCCACCCCTTTTGCCTCAAGGTCATGTTTTTTTTGGTCTCTTTCCTACACAAAGTCGAGATGTTCGATGACTCTGCCTCTAGGAGAGAGAGTGTTAGGATATTTAGACACTTAGGAGTTAGTTAAGATCTACTTGGTCTAATGTGTCGTTAGGTAAAAGTGTGTTTCTTAGTGTGTTTCTTTAGTATGCATTTGTAGTTAGGAAATCCGACAGTCACGATATGTTCCCGACATAGAGTGATCCAATGGTTCATACTCTCCTCAATCTTAACGGCCATTGATCTATGGCTTAACACCCGATTGGTCCATGATCTCTATTTAAAGAGCATGGAGGGTCATTTGTCGATGATCGATTCTGAGAAACTCTCTTGTAAAATATATTTGTAATCTTTTTCTTTGCATTAATAAACTGCTCCAAGTGGCCACGTTGGCTGGGGCCGTGGATGTTTCCCCATAGGGGTTTTACCATGTGAAAACATAGGTGTGTTGATCTTTGATCTGGTTATGTGAGTGGTTATTGAAGGTGTTCGTCCTCTGTTGGAATACCTATGTTGTCGAACATTGTATCAGACCCTGTTTGAAGACCCGCTCCTGTTGTAGATCGAGATCGTGAAGCCGAGTTGCCTCATCTCCATTTTCTGTCATTTCCGTACATTTCTGGGCTGAGATGATTGTTCCATTGCGTCCGGAGCACTCGTTTCAGTCAGGAACACTTTTCGTTTCACTCGAAAAGGTTTCCGTTTGCCCAAGATACGGCCATTACAGTCAGATCCGAAGGTATATAGCCTGAATACGCATTTTTTAAATTTCTGCAAAGTTTTATTTTGGTTTTTTATTATTTATTTCCGG
This sequence comes from Picea engelmannii, assembly GCA_009831015.1. Classification (NCBI taxonomy): domain Eukaryota; kingdom Viridiplantae; phylum Streptophyta; class Pinopsida; order Pinales; family Pinaceae; genus Picea; species Picea engelmannii. The sequence goes on along the minus strand of ML776553.1, from coordinate 841,592 downwards.
GTTGCTACTCTTTTAGATCTGCGTATGCTTTTTGCCCCACGCCCTGTGCGATCTCAGCAAATCAGAAACAGATAGGAAAAGGTGCATCTTCCGAGTAAGCTAACCAAGATCTAACCCTTGTTGTCATCAAGAAGCGAAATTTTTTTCTTGTGTGAAAAGAGCTTTTTTTAGCACTCTCTCCAAGGTCGTCTACAACAACAACAACAACACCCCCAATCCTCCCTCTGAACATTACAATATGTTTTGCTAGATCATTTGGTTAAAAGTTGCCTTATTAAGTTAGAGGTCTTGAGTTCAAGTCTCTCTTTTGTTAATTTTTTTTTGAAAAAGTTCATGCTAAAATTGTAAAGTGTATTTCACTTCAAGTAAAAAAGTGAATCACTATAAGTATCTTTAATATTTTATTTTAGAGTTATTTATTTTGCATGCAACTTTTCTGTTATAAAGCAACTTCATTGTAAAAGTGTTCCCCACTTCTCTTTATAAAAGTGGGTCACTTCATAAAGCAG
>ML776553.1:762370-778220 GCA_009831015.1 Picea engelmannii | reverse complement strand
ACTAGGCTCACAGAGGTTGTATGTTCCCCCTAACTTTTGCACTAGTCTGTCTATGCTCACAGAGGTTGTACGTTCCCCCTGACTTTTGCACTAGACTGTCTATGCTCACAAAGGTTGTACATTCCCCCTGACTTTTGCATTAGTCTCACATAGCATCTCGTTCGTCCTGACTTTTGGTTTGACTCACAGAGGTTGTCTGTTCCCCCTGGCTTTTGTCAATACCTCACAACACTGGTTGATTCTCCAAATCTCCCTGGCTAGCCTCAGGGTGGCCTATATGGCCTCTCATTGGAGAATGACTGTCGATGCTGCCAAATTTAACATGTTACGCAAGATTTGGGGATCTTGTGGTGGGCTTTGCACAAGTACAAATCCTGCGATAACACTCTCTATAAATGTTTCAGTTCTGTTGATTGCTACAGAATCGATTTGTAAGGCAGTAATCATGTAGTAATTGTAAAGAAAAGTCAGTTAGTAAGAAGGCAAAACTGAATCAAGACCACTCTCATGATGATATGATTCTGTCAATCAGTAGATCAGAAATTCCTATGATGTTTGTACCTTTGCCGTCCAAGTAAAGCCGTGATCTTTTGGTTCTTAATACAACTTAACCATTACTGTTAAATAAACATTATTGCAAAACCCAAGTAACATAACTGTTGCTCAGAAACGGCCTCATCTTGGATACAAATAATTAAGAAACAAACAGAACCGTAAACATCAAAACAACCACCATCTCAGTGTGACCTGATTATATTCAGCTTTGCATCTCTACTAATCATTCTACTCGCAATTCTTAAGCATGAAATAAAAGAGTGAAGCAAATATTTCGAGCAATGTATAACTCTTACAATCATAGGTTGTTGAGAGCAAATTATCTCCATATCTCCATATATAAAATGCAGGAGTGGCAGAAAACATTGATCTTCATGCAGAAACTTTAGGTAAAACTGCTATGAAGTTTGATTTTCCTCGTATCATAGGAATACAGCTAAATCCATATACTGTTATGTCCAATGCAATTTCTACATAACGTGCTCACCACTGTCCATTTTAGCCATAAAATACAGGCACCTGGCAGTTTTTAAAACTTCAACTTGATGGTTAATAATTTTTCTAAGACATTCTTACAGGATAGCCCATGAACATATTTGTGAACAAGTCAGCTGATATACCTGGATCCAAATCCAATTTGTGTACAATGTATATGTATACAGTATTGTTATAGTGGTGACAAAGTGATGTCAGTGTTGTTAGGAATCCTAATTTACTGAGTCACAATAAATGTTAATGCCCCACATTAACTATAGGTTAGTTGAGGAATAGTTAAATAACTTATTACCTGGTGTATAAAATAAGTTTATGGTGATGTATTCAACGACTCCATTAATCAACAATACTTTCTCCATATATCTGTTTTTCTCTCATGGTATACATTTCTGCTAACCAACGGTAGTATCAGAGCATTGATACTGGTATGTGTGATCATATAGTTCAAGGAGACGAAAGGCAAGTAAAATTTTATTTTAAATGTTTAAGATTTTGTAGAGAGAAAATAAAAGTGTTGTATTGAATATTCAAAGGCCAAAACTTTGGAATTTTTAACTCGAGGCAAAGAAATATTTTAATGCTTCAAAAGCCCACCAAAGCAGCAAAAATACAAGATTTTGAAGGCAACCGAACTAGATCAAATGCCCACTATCGTGGCAAGAATAAAAACATTTTTACCATTAAAGATCTGTTCTCACATGCCCAGAGTAGAGATGCTAGACCCATCATTTACAGATCAGTGTGCATATAATACCAGCAGATGCAGAACCTGCAGACATGGAAAATGTGGTTCATCGAGTAGACACCCTATGCAAACAGAGAATCGCTTATGACACAGAAATAAATCAAGGTACAGATAGATGCAGAGGCTAAGAACTTATGGCACAGAAATAATTCAAGGAATGGCAGCAGACGACCTGTGCAGAACCAGAAATCAGAGATGACCTCTATAGAACCAGAAATCAGATCTGACCTCTGAAGAGTCGGACCAAGACAGGCTTCATGCATTTGCGTTTATGCAAAATGTTTCCACTAGGATATCTAATTGGCAAGGGATTGCAAGGGAAAGAAATTAATATTCTCCAATGGCTCTTAAAATCTGAATGTGTGAAGTTTTGCTAGCAGGCAACAACGGCAGCCTCGGATTCTGAAAGCAATATGTATAACCTTTAGAAAGAGCATATTAAGAACAGTTGAGGAAGTTGCTATATTTGTTGCGATTGAATTACATCGAGAGGCTGTAAAGGTGATCAAATGGCAAAAGACATTGGGTCTGTTGGGCATGTTGTTAGAGTATGCAGAGGGAAGGCCTACTATGGCTGGTCAATACATTTGTATTGCTGCAGTCTCCAAGAAGATGAGGGTTTCAGTATTCAGCACTAAGAAATCCGTTTGTATCATTTGATCCTTTTGCATATTTTCTTGAAAGTTTTTTATGTTGATGTTTGTAGTATCAGACAGGTACTTCCGCACAGGTCTAAATGTCTAGACATGTGGAAGGTGTCCAAAGCCTTCAAGTTTCAACCTTAGTAATTTACTTTAATTAAAGAAATTATTAAAATAAAGTGTTTTTATTAATTAATTGAGATTAATTTAATGAAATGCTAAAGTTATTAGCGTTAGTGAATTAAATGAATCTTAGCCATTGATCTCAAGTGAGGTGAGATCTAATCTCAACCGTTGATCACTTTGGAGATTAGGGTTAGGTCATAACTCGAGATTATAAAAGCAAGGCTAGGTGAAGGGGTGAGACACATTTTGGAGACATCTATTGGAGTCAGTGACTCATAGAGAGAGAAAAGAAGTACTTTTGCTCAAGGAGATCTTACCAAGGGTGAAGAAGGACTTTCACCTAGAAACCTGATCAGCCCAAAGGAGAAGGAAGCAGCAGCAGCAGACAGATCTAGTAGCAAGGACAGATCTGGGCAGCAGTAGGTATAGCCGCAGATCGGGTCATACAAAGCCGGAGCAGCGTTGTACACACAGGACAAGTGCAAAAGGGCACGTACATACACGCCACACATGTGCAGAAAGGGGCATACATAAGCGTCGGACCAGTAGTCGGGGGTGCGTACATACATGCCGCACAGGTGTAGCAGAGCGTGTACATACGCACAGGACCATTTGTCGAGGACGCGTACATAGATGCTATACATGTCATACAGGGCGTGTACAAATCATACAGGATGCCAATGCGGGGCCATACAGCGGCAACAAAGTTGCTAGGTTGCAAGTGTTTGTTGTATATTTCTATTTCTTTTCTCCCTAGGCTGTTTTCTCAGTTTGGGAGCCCCTTGTACGCTTGGAATTTATTTGAATGAAAAGCTGATTTTGAAGGGGCAAAGTTTATGTGTTGTGTGAAGTTTGGTTTCCAATTTTTGCTTCCATTGTTTTATTTCTAGCAAGTATATTTTATTCTATGTATTGTAATTTGATTGCAAGCAAGGAAATACACAAGGGAGTAAAGTATCTAGGTGTTGGGAATTGAGTTTTCAACACTTTAGACTATGGATTTCGGCACTAATAATGGTTATGTGTTTTAATTGACTATGATGCAAAAATGGTTTTAACAAGATTTTTATTTTGAGAGTTTGGGTGAACAAAGAGTCTGTTATTCATGAGATGATCAAGGAGTTTTATGCATGTAAATCATGAGTGTAAACTTGTAGCCATTGGAAACATGAAATTACATGATGTGTAGCTAGGGTAACTCCTCTAATAAATTTGGTGAGGTCCCTGTTCCCCTTAATGTTACATGTTGCTTTGGTGTTTGGATGCATTCTCTTGCATGGCTAGAGATGTTAAATTAAAAATGAGTTTAGCATTGTTGTGCTATGCTAAAGTGAGGTCTGTCAAAATTGTTTATTGACTGCAAGTAAAATTTTATTGCCTCTACCATTTTATTAAATGGTTTCGATAACTTAAATTACATGTAAGTTTTCCATCTGAAATTCACGTCTTTGATCTAGATTAGCAACAATGGCCAATTTGGATTATTAATTCCTCTGAGCCGATCCTCCCTTCCCCCGCCCCGGCCCAAGCACCCCCCCTCCAATCTATGCCCACCTCGGACCACTATCCTCTTTGATGAGGGGGGACCCTGATACCTTCTCTTCTCACCTCTACCAAATGCTTCTCTCTGAATTCCAGTTTTCATCCCTCAAATTTGACTCCACCAAATAGGCTTGTCTCTCATCCACCATTTGGGAAGCTACCTTCAAGTCCTATCCCCACGTTACCTAGTCCATCTCCCATTCTCCAAAACCTAGCTCCTACCCCATGAATTGATGGTATGATCAAGATTGCAAGGCACTTTATAGCCAGCTTCGACGTGCCTTTTCTCATGATTGCCCCTCCTATCCCGACCTTAAGGCTTCCTACCGTTACCTCCTTTGCCACAAGAAACACCTCTTCATCTCACAAACGAGACATGAATTGTGTGCTTCCCTCAGGCATTATCCTAAAAACTTTCGTCACACCATTTTCCCCTGCCACTTCCCCCTCCCGCCTAATCTAGACCCCAGATCCATGTTCTCCCATACCTCCACTCTCCACAATGTTCCTAGGAAGCCCCTGATTCAGGTTACCTCTCCTCCCCCCCCACCTCTTGCCACTTATTTTCATTTAGAGACATCCAAGAGGCAGCTTGGGTGATGAATACCATCAAAGCAACTAATGAAGAGGGGTTCCAAGCAAAGTTCTTCAAGCACAATCTTCACACTTTAGATGATCACTTGGTCAATTTGTTCAACCATGTTGTCCGTACAGGTTTCCCACAAACTTGGTCACATCACACTATCCACTCGATCGACAAATGGGGTTCCAACATAGATCTTAACAATTACAGAACAATAATGGTCAGCCACACGTTCTCAAAACTCTATTCTATGGTCCTCCATATGAAGCTTTCTAGGGAGCGCGAGAGAAGGCACCTTCAAGTTAGAGGACAAGTTGGATTCCAACCTGAACATCAAACCATTGATCACATACTAACACTCTGATATATCATTGAGGAGGTGCAACATAACTCTTCAAAAGTCTACTACTACTTTGTAGACTTCCAAAAAGCTTTGAAGTCTGTCACCCGAGAGGCCCTATTCCAGAGGCTTAGAGACATCGACATCTTCAAGAGCCTATTGACCACCATCATGCGCCTGTACAAGTCGTTCCTTGATCATCTCTACATAGCCCATGGGGTGTCCAAATTTATTAGAAGCACTATTGGGGTCAAACAAGGGTGCCCATTGTCCACCACCTTGTTTGGGATCTACATTGATGAGTTGGAGTCCTTGCATGAGCATATTCGGGATGGCGATGGATGCCTTGCCCACCAGGTTTTGATATCTATCCTGCTTTTCGTAGACAACATGGTCCTTTTGGCCTCATCTCTGAAGGGTCTGCAGAGACAGCTAGATGCTTTGGATCCATAACTTTTTCTAGTTCAAGAATAAACTTCCCTTCACATCTAATTCTGGAAGTTTCATCTGCATTTGCATAGTTTGTCGCATAACCCTTTTTAGGCAAGATACATGAAAAACCTTATGGATCCGAGAAGAAGGAAAATCTAACTCATACAACACTTCTCCAATCTTGCGAATATTTGTGTAGGGTCCATAAAATTTTGGAGCTAGTTCCTGATTCTTTTTTTGTTTGATAGTAGATTGTCGATAATGTTGTAGTCTAAAAAATATCCAATCACTCAACTCAAATTTTCTTTCACTTCAATGTTGATTTGCTTGTTGATTCATCCTATACTGCACCATTTGAAGGTTTTCTTTAAGAATTTTTAGAGTTTCTTTAGTCTTTTCCATATGTGAGTCTATTGCATGTTCATTGCAATGGTCCTGCAAAAAGTATGTAATACTAGGAGTCGGATATCCACAAAGGACTTCAAATGGAGACATCTTAGTAGATCTGTGATACGTGGTATCATACCACCATTCTACTAGAGGAAGCCAATTTGCCCATTGAGATTGCTTGTCTAAAGAATAGCAATGAAGATAACCCTCTCAACATTTGTTAACTATTTATATTTGACCATCTATTTGTGGACGATATGTTGAACTCGTAGCTAGTGTTGTTCCACTCATCTTCCATAATTCTTCCCAAAAATTTCCTGAGAATTTTGGATCTCTATCACTTACTATTATTTTAGGAAATCCATGAAGTCTATGAATTTCCTTCATGAACACTTTTGCCACTTGGCTTGCAGTATATGTACTCTAAATTCCACAAAAATGTGCATATTTTGTGAGTCTATCCATGACCACAAAAATGTCATCCTTATCTTTTGATATTCATAAACCTATAATGAAATCCATTGATAACTCTTCCCATCTTTGATTAGGTATGTGTAAAGGTTGAAGTAACCCTAGAGCCATAACTGTCTCTCTTTTATTTCCTTGGCACACCTAACATTCTCTTACAAATTTTTGAATATCTTTCTTCATTCCTAACCCAACAAAAATCTTTTTTGATCCTTTGATATGTTTTAAGGAACCTTGAATGTCCCACCATCGGAGAGTTATGAGACTCCCTTAATATTTGTTGTTTCAATTTTGATTGAGGGCATAAAAATATTCTACCCTTGTACCAAAGGATATCTCCTAGTACTATCGTCATCTTGCCATTAAGTGCGAGCTTCTTCCAACCACACAGGAATGGAAGATGTAACGAGATATAAATTGGAGGCCTCTTCTATTCTGGAAAGGGAATCTACTACCACATCGTCCTTCCCCTTTTTGTAGATTATTTCAACATCAAACCCTTGCATTTTTGCTACCGATTTTTGTTTCTCTTCTGACAACAATGCTGCTCCAAAAAGTACTTGAGGCTTTCATGGTCTATCTTGACTTTAAAATGCCTCCCAATGAGATATTGTTGCCATTTTTTTGTTGCATGTAAAATTGCTACCATTTCTTTTTCATATGTAGATTTCACCAAGTCTTTCCCCTTGAATTGTTTACTTTCAAAAGCCAACAATCTCCCTTCTTGCATCAATACAGTTCCAATTCCTTGTCTTGATGCATCACATTCGACTATGAATGTTTACCAAAATCAATTGTTGCCAATACTAGTGTAGAAGACATGGCATCCTTTAGGAGTGAGAATGCCAAGGTAGCCTCTTCATTCCATACAAATGAATTATTCTTCAAGAGAGATGTGAGTGGGTTTGCCATGCATGCACAATTCTTAACAAATTTCCAATAATATCTCATAGCTCATCAATACTCAGAAGTGAATGTGGAGAATATCAAACTCTATGAACATTCCATGTTGGATCAGAGGGGGGACCAGGTCCTACCTTCCATAGAGAACTTAGCACCAAATGCTCAGGCAAAGTTGGTTGAGGACATAGTTTTGCAAAAGCGGTCCAGAACTACAAGAGAGGGGCAGCATGACCTTTGGCAAATTGGTTTGAAAGGACAACTTCCAGGCAAAGCAAAGTGGTACTTCGGGAGAAGGTAGGTGAAAAATTTCCTCACCTCATTCAGTAAAGCTTTTGGGGACCAAAAGCCTCCCTAAATGGGGAGGTATGATCCAGATTATATTATTTCTCATCTATCTCAATGCTTTCAAAGTGAAAAAAAAATGGAGGAATCAGCTTGCAAGGTCATTTTAATGGCAAATCCTAGTTTGAAAAATTGGGGTATGAAACCTTCCGGAACCATTTTGAGGCATCAAAAGGCATTTTGGGGGGTCAAAACTTCCCCGACTTTGGTTGGAATGCCTTGATGTTATTCTACACATCAAGACCTTTCCAACGGTGCAAAAATCATGTCAATCAAAGCTAATATGCAAAAGTTATGCCTCCCGCAAGTTGACCTATCGTATTGACCACCATGGTACGAGTGGATGCCACGTTAGCCCCCATTACTCATGCATATGAGGCTAGCCACGTATGGACTTTCAAAAAGATTCTAAAAGGTCCAAAAACTTATTACAATTGAGGGTTGAGGAAGTCAAAAACCTACCCCTAGATGGCTATCGGGTGATGTTAAATACCAGGCCACTAGGAGAAGGGGTTCCATTCTTTAGCACAGTATTTGATCCAAAGTTAGGCAGAGCACCTAGGAGTGGTATTTTGAAAGTATAACAGAGCACGAGAGATTTTGTAGCAGCCATGCAGGCCACGGTGTCAAAGGCAACTCCACGAAGAGTGCCTCTTTCTTTATACTTGCATTTAAAGAAAAGAGAGCAAAGTGGCCTCACCTTCTAGATGGGTTTTCTCCTGTATTGGGTTTTCCGGGTTATATCTTGTGTTTATTTGTGGATGGTGTGTGAGTATTTATTTTTGTTCTTTATTTTTTGCATTTCAGCTATTTCATACATTTTAAGCAAAAAAACAGTAATTAAAGAATCTGAGTCTAAAGGAAATTAACCTTCACAATAAAGATTTCAGTATTTTGTTAGATTTGTTGTGACGAACTGTTCAGTGGAATATCCATAGTAGTTTACCAATCATATGTTGTGCAAAACTTCTACATATTTTTCCTACTCTTTTAAGTTCACAAGTTATTCCTCACCCATTTGTGCAAATGCCTCTATTTCCTCCTCATCATTATTTTCCAAAGTGAACATTTTAGTTTCTTGACATTTATGCCACTTTGACCATTTGCTATTACAACCAAAGCATAATCTTTTTTCTCTTGTTTCATCAATTTCCTTCTTTGATATTCGAGTAGGTTGAGACATGGTTGCCCTATGAGGCACAAATCAATCTCTGCTTTCTGCACATGTTCCAATGGTAGAGTTGTGTGTAGCCCTATTCTTGGCTTGAATATGACGAACAGATTGCATAGCTTCCATAACATTTTCAAGATGTTTTAAGTAGAGCTCATGTGTAACGTCTTCTTTTAATCCACCCATGTAAGCTTCCAACAGATGTTCATCGCTTATGTTATCCACCCTTGTGACCAACTGAAATTGTAAATTATAATCTTCAACACCACCTAAGTTCTTGATTCTTGTCAACTAACTAAAGTAGTATTGTTCCCAAACTTTGCCATATTGTGCTTCTAAGTCTCTTGTAGATAAACCCCAAGTATAATGATAAGAACGAGACTTCCTTTTAACTACCCATTGATAAGGTTTTGTCTCGAAGTACAAACTTGCTAATGAAATCATTTTCCTATTGTCCATAATATTTTGCAATCAAAGTATTGTTCTATTTGGTTCACCCATGTAAGGACATTTGTTCGATCAAACTTCCTTAATTCAACCTTGGGAAAGTGGATACTCTTAGGAACCCATCCATGATTACCTCCAATATTAGAGTTAAAACCTCCCGACATATGCTTATTAGGAAGGTTCTTCAAAATGAATACTACCCTTATTCTCTTGAGTCCTTTCGGTCACATTATCACTTTTAGGGAGCCTCTCATCTAGGGTTTGTATGAGCCTGCCCACCATCTTCTGTTCCATTTGATCCATCTTTATTTCTATTTTTCTTTGTGTGTTTACCAAATCAACATTTGTCACCGACCTATCACTCAATAGGTTAAATTGACTCTCCAAATTGGATAGCTGGTTACGTATGTATTCACTTTCTTCATGAGTCGTGGTTGGGCTCTTTGGAGGTTTAATTGGTGCATAATTTTTTGCACCACCCTTTGACATGTGAGATAACAATAATATTTATCTATAGTTTTTCTATATTTTAATTTTACCACAGTTTTTGAATCACCCCAAATCAAAGTTACCGGATTCACCCAAATTGCTCACTAGATCCGGATCTGATTCGTACAGGATCCGTGGATTCGCCCAAACTGCTCACAAGATCCGAATCTGATTCGTACAGGATCAGTGGATTCACGGATCCATCGAGATTCGATCCAAAAATCATAGGATCCAGATCCGAATTTCAGAACTGGATCTGCTTGCCTGAGATTCGTTTCCATTTTTACGATTCGCATGGGAGATAAAGGGAAACGGTTCCCTTTGGAGGAACCGATTCCTAAAGGCTAGGAATCAGTTCCTCCAAAGGGTACAGTTTCCCTTAAAATCGTGGGTAGATGGTTGGGTAAAATCGCAAGTAAAGTAATTTCCCCTCATTTCCTCAACTCATCCCTCATTTCATCAACCTAGCGCCATTGAAGAACTCGACGGGGATCTCTGCAAGTCTACAGGTAAGTCATGTCGGCCCACCTTGGTTTGTTTTTATATGTTTATAAATTATAATGTTTTGACACTTGTGTATTGCAGGAGGAGCCCGTTGTGTATGCCCACATTGATATGGACAATTCACCCAATGGCATCCTTAGGACAGGTTTTGGGGGAAGTTACAGTTGTTGATGAGAAGGGGGGAATTTACAAGTGTTGATTAACTGTTGTGTATGCCTGTATGCATACACAGCAGTTACTGTGTATTCCTATGGGCATACACAGTAGTCTCACTGTTGTGTATGAGCCCGCTGTGTATGCCTGTAGGCATACACAACAGTTAATCGGCACGTGTAAATTCCCCCCCTTCTCATCAGCAGCTGTAACTTCCCCCAAAACCTATTTTAAGGATGTCATTGGGTGAATTGTCCATATCAATATGGATGTCTTGTGCAAGCCCAGATCATTGTCAAGTAGCTAGTGACAAGAAGGATGCTTCTCTCTCCTATCATTTGATGCTAGATGTAGTTGTTTAGAGGAACCGTAGTACATGTCTTAGTAGTCTGACAAGTGTAGAGCTTCATGCATCTAAAAATATCACCAAGCTTGAGTTATGCTTCAATCTACAATTAGAATTTTCAATTTTCAATTTAGTTGTATTATGCAAAGCAGCAAATGTATAAATAACAACATTGTAGGCATGTGTTTGCCAGCATGCATGCACAGCAGGGGCCCTGCTATGCATGCTTGCTGGCATACACAGGCCTGAGGTTGTTATACATTTGCACTACTATGTAAATGGCCCCTGTTGTGCATGCCTGCTGGCATACACATGCCTAAGGTTGTTATACATTTGCACTGTTGTGTATAACATTTACACAACAGTGCAAATGTATAACACTAACAGGCCTGTGTATGCCAGCAAACACCCTGAATTTTTTTGAAACCACAATGTTTTTGAATAATGTTTTTTTAAAGTTTGATTGCTTGGCATGTGCAGCTGCATACACTGTCAGAGAAGTATTTTTTGGTTTTATAACACCAGCGATGGCTTCTCGTCATGCAGTTCAGTATGGGCATGGAGGTCGTAGTGGGAGGAGTGGTGGAGGGAGAGGAACTGGAACTTCAGCAAGCCGTCAGGAAAATGAACATCAAAATTTCCCTGTTGATTCTCCCCTCTGGAGGTATGTGACCAAGATTGGAAAGAAAGAGAAGAACATCGGTGGAAGTTGCTTGTGGAATTGCAACAAGTACAAAGTAAATGTTACAGGGTCATACACGAGGGTTAAGGCCCATTTTCTTTGGCTGGAAGGTGATAATGGAATTCAACATTGTTAAAAAATCGACCAAAAGGATGTGGATGGATTTCAAGCAGAGCAAGATGTTGCAGATTTGGCCAAGGAAGAAAGGAGGAGTGGCCGACAGAAACCTATCTCAAAAAGAACAAATGAAATTCCCTTGATTGTTGAAGAAATCCACAAGAGACAAAACTTTGGAACCTTGGCCAAAATGTTTGACATGGGTGGAAGGGATGAGACGGACAGCAGAGTTGCAAGAGCTATATATGCATGTGGAATACCCTTCAATGTAGTGCGGTCTCCATACTGACAAGACATGCTTAGGGCAGTGAATGATGCCCCTAAGGGTTATGTAGGGCCATACTTTGAGAAAGTGCGCACTATTCTTCTATGAAAGGAAAAATTGATGGTGAAGAAAATATTGGAACTGGTTCGTTCTTGTTGGAATGGAAATGGTGTCTCTATTATCTCTGATGGTTGGAATGATACAGCCAATAGGCCATTGGTAAACATTATTGTAATGTCTCCTTCAGGCTCGTACTTCTTGAGGGCAATAGATGCTTCTGGGGAGGAGAAGAACGTTGATTTGATTGCTAGAAAAAAAGCAGAAGCAATTGAGCTTGTGGGCCCTTCAAATGTTGTGCAAGTCATCAAAGATAATGCACGTTCATGCAAAGCAGCTGGGCAATTATTGAGGGATTGTATGAAAATGTCTTTTGGACACCCTGTGTTGTGCATAGTTTAAATCTTGCTTTTAAATCCATTGTTGTTGAAGTTGAATGGATGAAAAAACTATGTGAAGAAGCAAGGGAAGTTCAATTTTTTATCACTGACCATCAACATGCAGAAGCCATGTATAAGGAATTTGCAGACTCCAACTTCTGAAGATTGGAGAAACCAGGTTTGCATCACATTATATTACGATCAGGTGGTTAGTAGACATGAGGGAAGCTTTGTCCTCCATGGTTGTTAATCCACGGTGGCAAACATGGAAACAGAGCAATACTGAAAAAGCATTCCGGGTGAGAGGTACCATTCTTGATGAGGCTTGGTGGACTCAAGCTGAGAGTTTTGTTTCCATAATGGAACCACTTGTTGATTTGCTGAAACTTTGTGATTAGATGTGCCTATGTTGGGTGACATCTATGAGGGAACTGACTGTATGTTGGAAAGAAATCAAGAACTTCTTGAAGAGAAGGACCCTCTTTTGCTTGGCATCATAAAGAACATACTCATTAGTAGATGGAACAAATACAATACCCCTCTACATGCTTTAGCCTATGCCTTAAACCCAAAGTACTCTGATGAGGCATACTTGGCTAAATTTGGGGGTAGGAGGAAGGCCCCAAACAAAGACAATGAGGTGGCCAATGGTTTTAAAACAGCAATTTCAAAGATTTTCTATGATCCAATGGAGCTCACAGAGCTAAAGAACCAATTTACATCATTCATCACATGGAGTGGTGCATTTGGAAATGTAAATGCACTTGCTGATAGGGGAAAATTGGCACCTGTTTCATGGTGGGGATATTACGGTGCCCAAAATCCAGAGTTACAAACCCTTGCATCTAGAGTTCTTTCACAGGTTTGCAGCTCTTCAACAGTAAAGAGAAATTGGAGAACTTACAGGTTCATCCATTCGGTCAAGAGAAATAGACTTCAATCAACAACGGCAAAAGATCTTGTGTACATTCACTCAAATCTCCGCCTCATCTCTCGATCGAAGCCAAATTATAACAAGGGTCCTTCGAAGTTATGGGATGTGAATCCCGAGGATGCAGACTTGGATACCCCCGAGTGCTTGATCGCTAACCTCTCTTTGGCTAGTCCTTTAGATCCTTTTGTTGTTGGAGATTTAGATGAGGCATCCATGCCTAGGTCTAGATCAGTTATAGCAGGTTGTTTTGCCTATGTTGTTGATGGGCAGTTTGGTAGTACTAGTCGTGTTGCATCTTGTTCTCGTGCTGCTTCATATCGTCAGTGTGGGGAATTAGGTGTTGTTCCATTGAAGGATGTGGAGGACGATGACTATCTATCGGATTAGTCTATCTCACTCTAGATTTTCATATTTTCAGTTTTTCATTTCACTATTTCATACTATGATACTTGTGGTCCATGGAGCTTTTTGGATAAGCTCAGTTTTTGTTATTTTGAAGAACTCTAGTCTTGACTCTTGACTCTTTAATATTTCTCATTTGAAATTTTGATGTGATGATATCATATATGATGTTATGGGCCTGTTGTCGTCCTTATACACACTTGCAAACGTGAGCTAAGTCCGGCTCACTTAGTGTGTCCTTGGAGGCACAATGCCTAGGTTCACAGCCCAAGCTGTCACTTTGACCGGAACCTCTTCCGTCAAGGCTTACTCCTAGGGAAGCCAAGGGGGGTAGACCCTAGTTACTAGATAAGATTTAACGTTTAAGTTCTAGGAGTTGATTTTAATTTGTTAAGGTTGGGGGGAGTCTAACCTATGATGCTAAGGAAGCAATGCAAGATGCAAGGGTTAGTTATGTCAAGCAAGGCCTTTCCCTAGGTCAACTAAGACTAGCGCCTAATGTTGGGAAAGGGGTCAACTAGATGTTAGGGTGTTTCGTTACAATATGATTACAAGATTATAAAAAGAATAGTTAATCCACAAGAGTGCTAGATACAGTACTTACAATAAAGAATATTGAAGATATACTGATACAACACAACAAGCTAACCACGTATTGTTTGTATGTGCAGGATATAAAGAGAATCAAAGCATGAGCATCAACAACACATCAAAGCCAAGCATGCCCCAATAGCACTTACTCTATCGGACTGCCCCTCAATGGCAACATCAACACAATAAAGATTCCCAAGGACACTTAGAAGATTTGTAAATTTAAAGCACAAGTGTTCCACAGTGATTAAATCACTTAGTTGATTTTACCACCAAGCATTACTTGTATTATGAGATTGAAGATTGAGTTACAAGTATTAAGCCTTAAGATGTATTAGATGAAGTTTGATTACTTAGTGAGTTAAGGGTTCCTTAAGATTGTAAGATTTTAATTACCCTTATTAGGTGTTTCGCCAAAAACCTCCTCCCTCGGTTGCCAAATGACTGCTAGATGCTCAAGAAGTATGGCAACGAGGCCTACCCTAGCTTCACAGGTCAGTCCAAAAGATTGAGTTTTTACGGAAAGGACACTCCTTCGTGCCGTGAGACCGTCCCCAGCCTATCACCTTCCGTTGCCCTCCTCAATCCCCGTTTTAGATGGTGAAGATGGTGGTTTAAAGTACCCTATTAAGTCTATTAAGTATGTATATCAATTGGTTAAACTTTTAGATGTGTTCTTAAGTGTTTTAGTCACTTTATGATGTCTTAAAATGATGAATTAGTGCCAAAACCGAAACTCACTTCAACTTATTAAGTGTGTGATTTAAGCATATGAATGAAGCACTTGACACATGTAAAGCAATAGAAAGAGAGCTGAAATGAAGATTTAGTTTACCACCATGCACTAGATCATTAACATGAGGAAGCTTGCTAAAGAACGGTAAGTCACAAGGGCAAGAACAACTTGCCAACAAGAATAAAGAATAACTCAAGCTTATAACACTTATCTTATGTTGTTAAGGCATTAAGAGAAGAAACTTTAAGTGTTAAAGGAAAGCTTGAAAAATTAAAAGTGTGCCCACACTATCAACTTATCCAACAATTACTTCGCTTGAAAGTTTTGGCAAATGGCCTTAAGGTGTTATAACATGAAAGAGATTCACTTGCTAAACCATTAAAGCATTAGGCATTTAGTGTGTTGGATTTAAGCATGTAAAATGATATAGATCTTAAAATGAGTTATGCATGCAAGTAGAAAGTTGATTATGCCTCGAGGGCTTAAGCTAAGGATTAGTATGTGAGAGATCTAGATCTAGAAAGTTTTAACTATTAAGCATTAGAAAAAATCAAAGCACTTTACTTATCCTAGCCTTACGATATTGGGTATTACTCTCCCAAGGTGTAGGCAACTTAGAGATTACTTTGAGAGAGAGAGTAAGGAGTAGCAAGCAACTAAACACTTATCAACAAACCACTAGCTATCCCCACGTCCTAGCTTGGAGAATGACTAATACCAACCAAACCCCACATCCTAGCTTAAGGAAGTGCTCAAAAATTGAAGAAAGAAAGATTTGCACTTGCCCTAAGCTATCCTAAGCTCACACTTGGGAGGAGGCCGTACCAATCCTTCTCCCAAGCCAATGAGCTATTAAAAATCAATTAAATGACTAGATCTATGTAGAAGAAGCTAGAAAATGACAAAGGAAAGGTTGAGAATGTTACCCACTTGAAGAGAAGGGTCTTGGAGTGTTGTGTGGCTATTTTAGAGCAACTTAACCCCCTCAACCTGCTACAAACCTGCAAAAAACCA
>ML776553.1:736571-751413 GCA_009831015.1 Picea engelmannii | reverse complement strand
TCCATACAACCATTTTGGGCGCAGTCATTCCGGACAGACGTTTGGCATTGCATGCAGGTGTTCCCTATCAGATCCGGCCAAACCCTTCCGACCCATTTCATCATTGGACGAGACGATCGTTTTGAGCTATATATCAGCCGATTTCGATGGTGGAATCCTTTGGGGCGCATTCAGTGCCCAAGGAGGGGCGCAAACCCCCCAGGGGTCCAGATCCAGTGCTGTAGAGGCCCGATCCGAGTTCCGACAGACATTTATTCCAGTGTAGAGGCCAGGGCGCATTGATTGGAGCAGTTTCGAGCCCATTCTGACGGTGGATTCTTTAGATCGAGTTTTCCAGCTGGTAGCGGTTACCGTATTTCCCCGGGATTGCTCATTTTTGCCTATCTATCCGTGCATGCAGCAGATCTGTTGTCTTCTTACGGTCACGGGTATTTCTTTTGTTATTTGATTGTATTCCAGTACAGATCCAGGAGATCTGACTGACGTCTAGACTCTATATTTTCAGTAGGCTATTTGTATTTCCATGCATGAACGATTATTATTCATGATATTGAGCAGTTGACATTCTATACTCTTGCATGCGTCTTTATATGATTGTTAAACCTTCATTATGCAACATGCACATGTGATAACCGACATGCAACCACAATAACCAACATGCAAACACAATAACCGAAGAACATCTCAATCGCACCGCTAAAACGCATCCAGAAACCCCCAGTGTATCAGATCTGCACGCCAGAGCAATAGAACAGTAGCAAATATCTTGATCAGCCGGATCAGGGATATTTCATTTTGTACAAATCATCATGCAAAAACCAAACAGCTCACGTCAAAACAACCTGTTATCCCCTATCCTAGGGATAACTAAGGAGATCATGTCTCGAGGCCCACAGGTCCTAGACATGGAGTGTCGAGAGTCGGATGACTTCAACATGGCCTCGGAGGGCCCATCTTTTCTTCAGTGCAGCCCATCTATCGACAGCAACAACATCCATCCCACCAGCCTAGTCCTGAAGTAGCAGTAAGTCTTGCTCCACAAGGTAATGAGTCTGGGTATCATAGTATGTGTCACTCTGATTATTGAAGCACTTGAATATGTTGCACTAAATTCTCCTTCATTTCATAATATTTGCTTGGAAATTATGCTCTTTAACTTGTTTATACCTGGGAGGGTGAAATAATGCCCTAGTAAGTTGATTCCCCTTTAAGATGAGTTGCCACTGGGTGGGTCTATGAAAGGTCATTGTCCATTCCCTCCATACTTACCACTTTCCATCATTATTCCTCTCATCTCCCCCCACCTTGGTTCGGGCATTGGGTTTGCCAAGCTAAGAAGGGTTGTACCTTGCCTTGTGGGAAGAAGGGGCTAAAGGCCTAGAGGGTAAAAGTAGCTAGTAAGAGTTAAAAGCCAAATGAAACCTTTCAGATGCTTCACCCAGGGATTCCCGAGAAAGCAATAAAAGGCTTCTCAGTAAGAAAAGGGGACCCGTAAGATAAATCAAAACTCAAGGTACTAGTTCGTGGATGGGAGGTCTCATCATGAGCCGACCTATTAGGTCCATGGGCATGTAGCAGTATGACACTAACATCTATATGGTCACCAAACTAGGGTAGTGGCTCTTGGTGGCATAGCCAAGAGAAAGGGGGTCTCATCACGAGCCAACCTTTTCATTTCCATGAAATGCTTGTGGGTAACGTTGTCACCTATGGTCACCACACCATTGTTAGAAAGTAATGGATGTGCTTGTTTAACCATAGACAATATCACTATTGTCACCCAACCATAGGCCGAAGCCACCCCCGAGCACCTTAACCTTGATAGACAATCATTCCGGAAGAAAACCCTAGGCTAGATAGCCAAACAAGATAGCGCACCTCTCTCCAAGGATAACGCACCAAGCAAGAATAACAAAGGTTGATCAGAAAGTCCAAACCCAGAGAAGACCAAGACTATTGACTGGCAGCAACAGCTTCTCCAGAACTTGTGCATAAAACTGCCCAACTGCAGTGCGCACAAGTGTGCTACTGCAGTTCTGAGAATGCTTGCCAGAATGAAGACTGGCCTCCTGTATTTATACTAAATCTGGCAGATTGCCTGGGCCGACTTCTCATTCTGGGTGCCAATTTACTTAGTATATAATATTTCCTTTAGTCGACTTACTCTCTTGGAGGCTAATAACCTAATACAAGCTATCCTCTTGAGCCAACTTGTCTTTTAGGGTTATTAGACAACTAATTAGGGTTTCTTCTTGCTTCCCGAAAAATTCTATTCTCGTCAGGTTTACACGTGGAGGTAAATACCTCCCGCAGCTACCATAATATCAACAACCAGGACAGTGTCCCCCAGCTTTTCCCTTGAAAAGAAAAAGACCAAAAGCAATAAGACTAAGAATAAAAGGCATTGAATGGGATAGGAAACAATGGCACCCATGATAAGGTGCAACTCGCCCTCTACAAAGGCACCCACAGGCAAGACCTACATTTCCTTGTTATCACTGCACACTCTACCCAAACACTTCCCCTACATCATTTCACACACTTACATGACCCAGATTGGCTCTCACCTGGGAAACACCACAAACTTAAGGAGGATTTGCCCAATAGGACATCTTGGGACCCTCTCCAAACCTGACTTGTTAAAATGCATAACGTCTTTGAGCATTTGTCTGGGTAAAGGGGGGTTTGATGCACATGTTTGGGTAATTTGATTATTAGATGTGATTGACATTGCTATGATACCTATGACTTATGAACCCCTGGAGGGCGTACTTGTTGTTGCTGCAGGACTTTGCCAGGTGGACAGATACATATGGAGGAATGATTAGGTCGGACCTCCATGGGGCTGAAAGCCCAACATATTGATGTTGTAACCCCACCAAGGGGAAAAGAGAAACCACGGGCTTGCACCAGGAAGAAAGGAGGACGTTGCACCAGGGACACTTCGGCAGACCTAGACCCAGGGGGGTCTTGCCTTTCCTCTTGGACGTTGATCCTTAGAGGCCCATGACATCATCATTTAGGCCCATGATGTCATCCAGTCAGGGTTTGCATTTATGAGGACCGTTGTGTGCTAATTGGCACGTGTGGCAGCATTTGGGGCCTTTGGAGGCCAAACGTTTTGCATCTGAGGCCTAGTGTTCCACCCTAGGGGGGTAACATCACCCTAGAAGGGCATGACGTCACCCTTGGATTTGATTTTAGGGTTTAATTAATGACATTTATGTAAAAACCGGATTTTAATGTAATTTGGCCATGTCGGGCTTTTTATGACCTAAATTTAATTAAAGGTCATTGATATTGTATAAATAAGAGAGAAAACTCTCATTTTTATCATTCACTCATCACACAAGTGTGTGGTCTGAAATTTGCGCCCTTTTCAAGGGTTATTGGCTGAAAATTTAGGTGCACTTCTTGGAGGAGGCTAATTTTGGTGTTTCTTGGCTATTTTCATGGTGGAAGATCTTCATCTAGAGTTTAAGCTTTGATTATTCTTGGTGAAGTAAGTAGAAAATCTGCATTTCTTTATTGTGAATGAATGCTTATGGTGAATTTACTTGTTTCATATTAAAGATTATGAAATTGTTTGCTTGAAACCCTAGGAGAAAAGCATAAGTTATTATCCTTTTCCCTATATTTTTCCACTTGTTTAAATTTCTCAAAGAGCACCTCGTTTAGAAGTAGATACTAGAGCCCTACCATTGTAGCACTCTAGTAACCCTACCTACATTGCCTATTGCAATTCTATTTCAAATTGTCTAAGGAAAAGAGAAATCGCTAGGGCCTAAGTTTCCTTACTTTCTAGCAATTATCTCTAGGACTTGGATGTTTGAGGCCTTGGGTTACCAAAACCTCTTTCATCTTCTACATCTCCTTTTGACTAAGTATTATCATTACTATTTCCCTCTAAGAGTTGTTGC
Organism: Picea engelmannii; assembly: GCA_009831015.1. Lineage (NCBI taxonomy): Eukaryota > Viridiplantae > Streptophyta > Pinopsida > Pinales > Pinaceae > Picea > Picea engelmannii. The sequence continues at coordinate 747,493 of ML776553.1, read as the reverse complement.
TGCTATCATTGACCCCATTACCCTAGAAGGCACTAGTCTATCCACTACTAGTGATTGATTGATCAAACTACTTTGAAACTATCTTCTTTGGAACATTCACTAACTCCTACTAACCTTAGACTAGCCTATTTCACTAACTTGTTGCTGTTGCAAAAGATTGCTACAGCCATCTAACAGCACCAAACTAACCTCAAAAGTGACATATATTGCTAGCTTGGCATTGCTAAATCTGTTTGTGACTATCTAATATCAATTTGCCTAGTTAAAGCTACTATTTCTAGTCTTTTCTCAAACATTTTGAAGCAAAATTATTGTGGCTGTTACAAATTTATTGTTGCTGTTGTAAACTATTGTACTGCTGCAATTTTATATCAGCTAATATATTTTTTAAGAGTTCATTGTCTTATGAAGCACTAATATCATTTTGGCACTTGGAAAGTGCCATTTTTCTATTTTGTTGTCTTGTTATGGGCAGGTACACAATATTATTTACTTGCTTCATCTCTATAAAACATAAAAGAACCCTTTGAAGTTGAGTGACTTGTGAGAGGGGGGGGGGACTTTCTTATGCTTTGGCCTTAGCTTTCTCAAACCCTCGGGTCACTGGGGACGTCTCCCCTAGGGTACATTGATATACTCCTAAATAGAAAGGGGTTACCTATTAAGGTGACAATGATAGGTCACTCCCTGTTACGCCAATCCTGCTTCCACTTGCCTTGGCTTTTGGGCAAGTACATATTGTGCGATAACACAACCAACATCTCCATTTGGGTTGCTTATGTTCATCCCTGCATCTTGACTATTTGTTATATTCGAAATTCCAAATGACTAAAAAAGATGCAGACAAATCTCAGCTTGGAACTGTTACAGGAAATTGCATTAATGGAACCGCATGTTTGAGGTGACAAGGAACCGTAAATGATCAAGATAGTCAATACCTTCTGGCAGATTGCCTATATTCAGCCTTCCCTTTTCAGTACTCAATATGTTCAAAACATGAAAGTAATGCGTGGTAAAGCTAAATGTTAAGTAAATGGTAACTGGATGAGCATAGTATCAGAGGCTCATATTGATACCCAAGTAAAGAATTAGAATGAAAAAAGTAATATTCGGTATGAATTACATGGACTATATGAACCTGTTCTTTGTGTAATTATTTGGCATAAAATGCACATGTAGGTGAATCTACTTCGGCAAAAGGGTGAACGGGTATTAAAATGCAATGCAATGCAAGACTAATAAGAAAGTAATGTGGGTATTAAATACAAGAGGAAGGAATTGATGATAGAGAGAACTGACCGTAAGAGCACAGGCAGAGAGATTGACCACTGTGATTGTTGTCCAATGGTGGGCGTAGCCAGGGAGTTCCGGTGCCAAGGTGGAGGGAACCCCCATACCCACACCCACGCCTACACCCATGTTGGAACGGAGCATCATCATCCTTGTGATCACTCCAACACCCTCACTCTGCTGCCCAGATCCCACTGTTTTTGAAAGGCTTAACACCTTCAGAGGCTCTCTTCTCTTCACCACCTTCAACCCCAAATTCACATGTCCATCGTTATTGTCATCATCAAGAGGAGGACGAATTTCCACTTGCACTTGTTCCTGCGGAGGTGGAAGTGTGACCATCAGTTGAGATTGCAGCTTGAGCGCTACCTGCTCCTCTTCATCTGCAGCCGACCAATCCAGCTCAATTCTGAACTTGCACGCAGAGGTTGGGTCCCACTGTGAGAATGCTAATGGGAAAGAATGAAATAAAGAGAAGGATTCTCCATCAGGATCTCCATATCCGAGACTCAGACGGAATGTGTCTGCTGGCCTCTTCCAGCTCCCCAATCCCCACGACATGATGATGATGTTGTTTTCCTGATGCAAATCGCCAATTCCAATTCATCGGGAGGAGCACCAGCTGAAGCATTCAAATCTCTTTGGTACCCAATTTCTCAGATGCTCCTCCTCGGTTCGTACCATCGAATTTCCGATCACACCGTTTTTGACCAAATCTAACGCGCTCGCTCATTCATTCATTAATGTGACAATGGCCGCCCCTAAATCCGTTACAAATAACAATAGTAATCACCATTTCTAATCATCGATTTGAATTGGTCGTCATCCATCCTGAATCCCGATTCCCACTTTCAATTATGTTTTGTTTTGATGTAAAACGATTTGTTTGTACATCGAAACACAGAGAATCACAGATGATCCATCCTTCAAATGATTACGTCCGCGCTTCTGCTTTTAGGTTTCGTAGATGTTACCCAGCGCTATTATCGGTGGAATCCATGTAATTTGTCATGTTTTATGGACATTGCATAGCCTTCGGGTACTTTCCAAAAAACCTTAATTAAATTAATGGTATAAAATCTCAAGTTAAACGTTGTAGTAGTGTGGAGTATCCCCTTTCGTCCATGGAAACAACTCACCAAAAACAAAAAGTATCAAAATTAACATGTACTAACTCCACGGATCAATAATACATCAAGGCTTTATCGTCCATCTCCATGTAAAATTGATGATGAAATACATTTCCAAGCATTCATGTAACACTAGGATTTACATGGGTTTTCTTATCGACTCTTTATTATACTATGTTTTCTTATCGACTCTKTATTATCCTATATTATTCTACTTCTTCTTTACAAGTTATTTGATCTATATAATAATGTAAAGCACGATGATCCAATTTAATAATACATCAAGGCTTTATCATCCATCTCCATGTAAAATTGATGATGAAATACATTTCCTGTAACACTAGGATTTCATTTATACTATGTTTTYTCTTATTATCCTATATTATCCTACTTCTTATTTACAAGTTATACTTGGAACGGCTACCGGTTAGATCAAACCTTCTAATTCGCTGGTTTTGATAAATACAATTGCTTCTTTTAGGGAACGATAACGCAYAGCTCATCGGAACACTTTAGTGGAGTTTATTCTATATGATATATACCCTTTCAGAACGTTTCTTTCTGATAACCGGTATTTTGACAAGCATTGATGTCAAGCGTGCGTAGTCCTTCCTTATGGACCACCCATAGCCACGGAGTTTAGGTTAGTAGCTCAAGGGCCAATGGCACGGATGATGGTGTAGCAGTGTGTGTTAGGTGCACCCATTGAGCATTGAGAAAAGGTATTTGATGTATATACTAATGTAGAACAAGATGATCCAATTTCTTAATATGTAATTTWTTTTTATTGTTTCGTTTAATTTTATTTTTATTTTTTATTATTATTTGTTATTGTCGATTTTATTTTTATTTTTTATTATTATTTGTTWTTYTTTTTAATTGAGTCGATTTTAAATTTTATTTTTATTTTTTATTATTATTTGTTATTCTTTTTAATTAAGTCGATTTTATTTTTATTAATTAAGCTAACTTTTTTATTAATGGTTGCATATGTCTCATAACACTAACACTTCAACATCTCTTCCATACTTGAGAGTAAAGTACTTTGCTATTCTCGTTGCTATATATATATATTCCCATAAAAGAAAAACTTTATATTTTACAAAATTAGAAATATGCATGTCTCGTGCTCTTTAAAGAGACTGATCATTTGTTTATTTTCTTACATATCCTTCAAAAGTTCATCCTCCATGTTTGTATGCTCAAAGATAGCCTACTCAAAAACTATCCTTTACAACAACAAAAAAATGATATTTCTTACATACAAAAACTAGCAGAAAAGGCATGTCATGGCAGACTTGCCCATTGTAAAACTCTTGATATTTTAGGGAGCCTACATCTATTTCTAGCTTTTCTTTAGATAACATGTCATCATAGGCATTTAGCTCTCTATACACATGAGTATAGAGATACCATTCCATATCTTCCAAAAAAGTTTGAGTACTCCTCATCAGCAACTGGAGCCACACCACCAAGACCTTTGCCTTACCATTAACCCAATTTATAACCACATGAGAGTCACCCATGATCTAGACCTTACGCAAATTTAAAGTGTTCACAAGGAATAACAGCACCGACAGAGTAGTAAACTCAACCTTCATATTTGAACCCCACCCTAGGGAGTATCTCACTTCAAAGAAGTGGTCTTCTGAAATATAAAGCATCACACCAACTCCACAAATCAGATGATGTCCTTGACTCGCCCTATTGAAAAAATCCCACGAAATACCTTCTAATAGCTCTGGCTGAGAGAGCTTACGGATCTTGGGGGGTCTCTTTCACTTTTGAATTTAGTTGCTAGCTTGGAGACCAAAACAGCCACCACCTCAGGCAGAATAAACTTATCATGAAAGATGTTAACATTCCTTGCCCACCATATGAAATAAACAAAGAAACAATGGAGCGAAAAAAATCTTTTACGTTTACCTCTTTCTTACATTCATCCAACCACTCTTCCATGCTATCCCCCAAGGATATCGTAATTTGATTAAACTGGGAGACCTGGATCCATACTTTTTGTGCATAAGAACATTGTAGAACAAGTGAAGGGATGTAATGTCCCCCACCTCTTGAAGAAGAGGTTTGGAGAGACTTAGTGGTCTAGTCATCCCCACTAGACCATAGTCTCATGCAGCATGGGGAAAGGTCAACTAACTCAATGTTATATTTTGAAGTTGACTTGGAAAAAGGTAAAAAGGTAAAAAAAGTAACTCAACGAAGGAATAGAGCACTTGAGGTTGAGTTAGGAGTTGAACCTAAGGGTTAACTTAACTCTACAGAGAAACAGAAAGAGGTATAAAGGAAAGCCTAGGGCACACCTCTCATTTCATCTTGGATATTATTGCATTTGTCTATTGGGCTCTTTAGCACACAGTTTTGAGGGTTTTGAGAATACAAACCCTAGAGAACAACTCGGTGGTGAAAGATTCCACTCACCTTGTTCCAAGCTTGGTCTCGGGGATGAAATACTCCACCCACACCATTCTATAGTCTTCACAGGTACCATCATCGATTCAAGAGGGCAGCAGGTCGTACCCTTGAGGGTTTTCCAGCAGGGGAGCACCATATCTTGGAGAGGAGTTTGATCCATCTTTGTGACAGTGTCTATTGACATTCTAGCACCTGGGTATTACTTGCAGGGCCTTGTTCATCAGATCTTGAGCATTTTGGAAGGGTTACTCCTGCTAGATTATTATCTGGAGCTTTGGGACTGTTTTTAGAGAAGGAGGGCGCAACTGTGATTCAGATCTGTTCATTTTGGGAGGGTTATACCTCAGATCTAACCCTGAGACTTCTCACAGCAACTTTTGGTGGCTCGATCTATCTTTCTAGAGATTTTCAGGGTATTTGGAGGCCTCCTCCATCAAGGCCGAAATTTTGAGCTTGACAATCTTCAGGAGGGTGCAACCTAGATTAGGGTTTCAACAGTTTAGAGGTGTAGACTTTGGCATCTGGACTTCAGACTTCAAGGAGGGTTTCTACTTGCCCCGATCTATCTTTCTGTGGAGTTTAGCACTATTTGGAGATCTCCTTCAGCTGGGCCGAAATCTTGGTCTTCTCATCTCTTCAGCAGGATGTGCCATCAGCCAAGGGGGGTTTGGACGTGACCCTGGTTCTTCTTACATTGACCTTCATTGTATATCTAGCCTTTTGAGGCTTGCTTTGTCTTATCAGGAGCATTTTGTAGCAACTCATATATTATCTCTTGGAGCCATCTGATGTTATTCCAGATCTGCATCCACTTTGTATCAAGTTCTTGCTTTTCATAATAATAAATGTCATATCTATGATTTTGGGTTCCATATCTTGCGTACTGGTTAGATCTTGTATTTTCATTAAGTATATCTTCATATATGTGCTTAATAACTAAATATAACCCTAAAGCCGAAACTTGAGAGACCAACCTGAAAACACACACAAACAAACAAGTAAATCAGTGGTTAGTTAATGTTCCAAGCGAAAAAAATTGGCTTGGGAACATTACAGTGGTAACAGAGCTCTGATCCTCCCATCCTGTGAGGATTAGTGCATGCAGAAATTCAGTGGCATTTATATGGGTAGAAGGAGGAAACAGATAGGTGAGGCAGAGGCCGATATGGAAGGTTTAGGTGAGGACAATGAGCCATAGGGCTTGGCAACCTTGACACGGGAACTACGTAAATCCATACTCTAGACAAATAGTACATTTCTCAACCACTTACAGGAAAGCCAGGAGGCAAACCGTAGGGGATAGGCTGAAATATCAGAGACCTTGAGGAAGGTAGATGAAAACCAAACAAAGATAGCAGAAATCTTGATGGAGATGACTCATAAGGGGAGAGGCCCGAAATCTTATGCCAACAAGGAAACTAGTGGATCCCATGGAGGGAACAGATATCAATAGGAACATATTATATATCATCATTCTGAGGGAATCCATGGAGGGGGAGCACCACAGGGACAGACAGGTAGCAAGACCACTCCTAGGTCGTGTTTACCGTCATTCACATATGAACCCACACAACCCAACCACCCAGATGAGTTTGATGACCAGTTTGATCAATATACCAGGGAGTACAACTCATTGAGCTTATCAGTTCAGAGACAAATCACCCTAGATCAGCTCTGTGGATTAAAATTCAGAAAAAAAAACCCAGGTCGTACCACAGGAACAACTATGAGCTTGAGCGCAGGGCTGGGAAGATGGAGATTCCCTACTTTGATGGTTCGGCCAAGATGACTGCACAGGCATGGGTACAGAAACTAGACACTTACCTGCATCTTAACCCTATGAGGGAGATGGATGCCATCAAGTTTTCCACCATGTACTTGGATGGCAAAGCTCATGATTGGTGGTATCATGGATTGACCACACTTGGCCACAATCAAATAGTGGCATACACAGAGTTTGCTCAGAGGTTCATTGACAGGTTTGACCAGGGGGATCTAGAACTGCATTTCAGGAAACTCACACAACTCATACAGACAGGAGCACCAAAGGTGTATTGAGGAGTTCCAGAGGCTAGCAGTCATGGTACAGGACGTGTCACAATCTAGACTCATGATGCTCTTCATTGAGGGTTTAATGGAACCCTTGAAGGGTTGGGTTAAGGCGTTTAAGCCTACCAACTTGCAGGATGCTTTCTGGAGGATGAGAGATCTAGGCCCAACTGCAAAACCAAAATTTGTGCCTAGACCACCTCTAAACACCGAAGGGAGAGATCAAAGACCTCCAGTGAATCCAGAAGGAAGAGACCCAAGGGGGTTTGACAGGGGAAGAGGTAGGATGGATGAGAACACTAGAAGATAACTAAGAAGAAAACAGTTATGCTACACATGCAAAGAGCCATGGAACCCATCCCACAGGTGTATGGGTCGTGGCTAGGTTCATTACATTGAGGTGACATCGAATAATGAAGAGGATGAGGATTTCGGCCACATCCATAACATAGAGGCAGACACCACTGAAACTGCAGAAGAGGAGGCTACAGGTCACGGCAATGCAGCAGAGGAGCAGGCTACATTGGCATCCATCAGTGGGGTACCCAAGTACAACACCTTCAGGATGAGAGGAGTGTTGCAGGGGCAAAAGGTGTCAGTACTCATAGATGGGGGTGCTTCTCACAACTTCATTGACTCAACATTGCTATAGAGGAGGCATATACCCACAATTGAGTTTGAAGGATTCAAGGTGGAGGTAGCAGGAGGAAGCACCATGCCTTGTAACAGGTACATTCTAGGGATGAAGCTTACACTGGGTAGGCATGATTTGGCACAGGACTTTTATGTGATGGACCTCCCTGATACAAATATAATACTTGGAGTGCAATGGCTCAGTACGTTGGGGCCTATCACCACCAACTACAAGACCATGGAGATGTCTTTCACGAAGGAGAGTGGAAGAAAGGTAGTCCTCAGAGGCATGACAAACAACACAGTCGGGGTATTCACATCTAAGCGTATGGAGGACATTTTCATGAGAGAAGAGATTGTATATGTTGTTGAGTGCAATATTTCGGCACGTGTGGACAAAAAGGGGAAGGTTCACTATGCACCAGAGATCCAGAGGATCATTGATAAACACAGTAAGGTGTTTGGACCCATTCCACCAAGAGTGCCACTAGATAGGGGATTTGAGCATATCATTGAGTTGTAGGAAGGGGCAAATCCAATCATCACCACACCTTAAAGACACCCAAATAAGTACAAGGATGAGATAGAGAAGGCCATCAAAGACATTTTAGATATGGGTCACATTAGACCAATTTCCAACCCTTTTGCCTCTTCAATGGTACTGGTCAAGAAGAAGGATGGAACCATGCACATGTGCATTGACTATCAAAAATAGGTATACCATTCTGAGGATTGATGAGCTATTGGACGAGCTCCATGGGGTTGTTTACTTCACAAAGATTGACTTATGCTCTAGTTACCATCAAATCAAAACGAGGGAGGAGGACATCCCCAAGACTGCCTGCAGGTGTCACTACGACCATTATGAATTCTTAGTGATGTCGTTTGGATTAACCAATGCACCAGCCACATTTCAGTCATGTATGAACCATGTCTTCAACAAGTAGTTGAGGAAGCATCTTCTTGTGTTCTTTGATGACTTGCTAATCTATAGCAAGACATGGGAGGAACACCTTCAACGTTTGGAGCAGATCTTAATTATCATGGAGGGCCAATCCTTGTATGCCAAGGAGTCCAAAATTGAATTTGGGATGACAGAGGTCCTCTACTTGGGCCACATAATTGGAGTTAAGGGGGTACATGTACATCAGGAGAAGATCCAAGCAATAGTTGAGTGGGCCACACCTAAAACTCTTATGGAGTTGAGGGGATTTCTTAGTATTTGTAGCTATTACTATTACAAGAGATTCGTCAAGGGGTTCTCCCAACTGTGTGCACCTTTGACTGATCTAACTAAGAAAGGAGCTTTCAGGTGGAGTGAAGAGGCACAATCTACATTTGATAGGATGAAGAAGGTAATGAGCACATGCCCAGTGTTAGCCTTATCGGATTTCGGCCAACCCTTCACATTAGAGTGTGATGTCTCCAGAGAAGGCATCGAGGCCGTACTGATGCATAATAGGCACCCTCTTGCCTATGAGAGCCGAAAATTGAGGGGCCCTAAATTACTTTACACCATCTACGACAAAGAGATGTTGGTTATCATGTACGCTTTGGCCAAATTCAGGAAATACTTGGTAGGTGCAAGATTTCTGGTGAAATCATATCACAACAGTCTTAAGTACTTCTTGGAACAAAAGGACTTAAATGAGAGGCAACAGAAATGGGTCAGCAAGATACAGGCCTATGACTTTGACATTGAATTTGTCAAAGGGAAAAACAACATAGTTGCAGATGCCTTATCCAGGAGGCCATCAGTTTATGCCATGACAGATATATCAGTTGACTAGAAGGCCCACCTCTTGGTGGAATATTCCAAGAATTAGTTCACTTGTCATTTGATGGATGGGCAAATACAGGATGATAACTTCAGAGTCATAAATGATATCATCTACTATAAGGGATGAATCTTCTTGGTTCCTGAGACAACCTTCAAAGCCAAGATACTACAGGCATGTCATGATTCACCGGTGGCAGGGCACCAAGGGATTGGAAAAACATATAGGCAAGTAAGGGAAAGGTTCTCATGGAAGGGCCTCAAAGAGGATGTGATGAGTCACATCAAGGAGTGTACTACTTGCCAGGAAAATAAGGATGAGCACACTCATCCAACAAGACTACTACAACCTCTACCCATCCCAGAGCATAAATGGGAGAGCATCTCCATGGACTTCATCACAGGATTGCCAAGGGCACATGGTAAGGATTGTATTTTCGTAGTGGTGGACAGGTTGACTAAATTTTCACACTTCTTCTCCATTGCTATAGACTTCAGTGCAGCATGGGTGGCCGAATTATTCTTCAGAGAGATCTTCAAACTATATGGTCTTCCCAAAACCATTGTTAGTGACAAGGATAGTCGATTTATGAGCAGCTTTTGGCATAAGTTATTCAGGATGGTTGGTATGGCCTTAACCCCTAGCACTAGTTATCATCCTCAAACTGATGGGTAGACCGAAATAGTCAACAAATGGGTAGAAGGCTACCTCATGAATTATGTAGCAGGGCAGTAGAAGGCATGGGTTAGGTGGCTACACATGGGGAAATACTGTTACAACACCACCTATCACATTTCCATAGGCATGACTCCATTCAGGGCATTGTACAGTTATGACCCACTCTCTTTTGTAGAGATTGCTTTTGGTGATAGCAGAGCCCTGATGGTATAGGATTGGGTGCAACAGAGTCAAGATATACTCAGGGAATTGAAGGATCATCTACAAAGGGCACATAATCAACAGAAGGTCCAAGCAAACAAACACCGGGTAGAGCGTACTTTTGAGGTTGGTGACTTGGTCTATCTAAGGCTCCAACCGTACAGACATGCTTCTACCAAAATGAGTGGAGCAAAAAATCTCCAACCCTGGTTCTTTGGGCCCTACAAGATCGGCAGAAAGGTAAGGGTCGTGGCTTATGAGCTAGAGCTACCACAGGGTAGCAAGATACACAACATTTTCCATGTGTCATGCCTGAAGAGGGCCATCATCCAACACATCACCCCACTTGAGGTGTTGCCACCTTTAGATGAAGAGGGGCAATTGGTACTGGTGCCAGAGGAAATATTGGAGGTTCAAGAGAAGAGACTCTGGAGGAGGACCATCAGAGAATACTTAATCAAGTGGAAGGACTTGCCCATTGAGGATGCCACATGGGAGAATGAACAGGTGATACAGGAAATAGGTTCGAAATTGCTTGTGGGCAAGCAATTTCTAGCAGGGGAGACTATAATGTCCCCCACCTCTTGAAGAAGAGGTTTAGAGAGACGTAGTGGTCTAGTCATCCCCACTAGACCATAGTCTCATGCAGCATGGGTAAAGGTTAGCTAACTCAATGTTTTATTTTGAAGTTGACTTGGAAAAAGGTAAAAAGGTAAAAAAAAGTAACTCAACG
>ML776553.1:702711-721373 GCA_009831015.1 Picea engelmannii | reverse complement strand
TTGACAGAGTCTTAGAATTAGAGATAAAGTTAGGTAACTACACAGTGAGAGACACATTTTATGTAGTTGACCTATTCGACACAGATGTGGTATTGGGAGTCTAGTGGTTGATCACATTGGTCAAAATCACCACTAACTACCAAACCTTGGAGATGGGGTTTAGGGACAGTGACGGGAAGAGGATCATTTTGAGGGGCATGTCGACAAGGGAACCCCATACAGTTTCTTGAAAGAGGATGGAGAGAATCTTGAGGAATGGGGAGGTAGCATATGTTGCAGAGTGCTTGATCACTTCACAGAAGGATTTAGAGGGTCGGAAACAGTATCAGATAGAGATCAAGAGCTTGTTGGGACAACATCAACAGGTTTTTGGTTCGATTCCACCAGGGAGGCCACCAGACAGGGAGTTTGAGCACACCATTGAGTTGGAGGAGGGGGAAAAACAAATGATCACACCACCTTATCTTCATCCTAACAGGTTCAAGGATGAGATAGATAAAACAATTAAGAAATTGTTAGCGATGGGACACATCAGACTGAGAAACAATCCATTTGCTTCTTCAATTGTCCTAGTTCTAAAGAAGGATGGTACCATGAGGATGTGCAACAATTACTGGGCCTTAAACAAGAATACCATCAAGAACCCATATCCTATCCCTCACATCGATGATTTGATGGATGAGCTACATGGGGCAATTTTCTTCTCAAAGATTGATCTTAGCTCTGGATATCATCAGATCAACATCCGAGAGCAAGACATAGAGAAGACAATATTCATATGCCACTTTGGTCATTTTGAGTTTCTGGTTATGCCATTTGGGCTAACCAATGCACCGGCTACATTCCAATCTTGCATGAACCACATATTCAGGGATCAGTTGAGGAAATCGGTCTTGGATTTCTTCGACAACACCTTGGTCTAAACAAGACATCGCAGGAACATATGAGGCACTTGGATGAGGTACCGAGTATCATGGAGACACAATCACTATAAGCCAAAGAGTCCAAGTGTGAGTTTGGTATGACTGAGCTGCTTTACTTGGGCCACATCATCAGTGCATAGGGGGTATAGGTGCACTAAGAGAAGATCAGGGCCATTCTGGATTGGCCAACGCCTAGGAACGTGACATAGTTGAGGAGCTTCTTTGGGCTATGCAACTATTACAGGCAGTTTGTCAGGGTTTTTTCTTAGCTTGGAGAACCACTTATAGATATCACTTGACATGGGGATTTCATCTGGACCGATGAGTCATAAAAATCCTTTGATCACATGAAGGAAGTCATGAGCACCTGTCTAGTGTTAGCATTACCAGACTTCACTCTGTCGTTTGTATTAGAGTGTGATGCAATCGATGAGGGTATCAGGGTAGTTTTGATGTAGGGAGGACACCCGATTGTATTCGAGAGCAAGAAGCCCAGTCAACATGAGAGGTTGTACTCCATTTATGACAAGGAAATGTTGGCAATCATGCATGCCTTGACCAAATTCAGACAATATTTGGTGGGCAACAAATTCGTGGTCAAAACAGATCACAAGAGCTTAAAGTATTTCCTTGAGCAGAAGGACCTCAGTGAGTGCTAAAATAAATGGGTGACGAAGGTGCAGGCATTTGACTTTGACATAGAGTATGTCAAGGAGAAGAAGAACATTGTGGCTGATGCGCTATCTAGGAGACCTGTGACATATTCTTTGATGGAGATTTCAGCAGATTGGAAATCCCACTTGTTAGTGGATTATTCCAAGAACAAGTTCACTTGTGAGGTTTTGGATGGATGGTTTCATGATGACAGGTACAAGGTCATTGATGATGTCATATTCTACAAGATAGAGTCTACTTAGTACCAGATTTAGGGCTCAAGAAGAAGATCCTCGCAACGATTTATGATTCACCACCGGCATGCCATTAGAGGTTTTTCAAAACCTACATGCATATCGTGGAGAGGTTCTCATGGAAGGGCCTCAAATAGGATGTTATGCGGCACATTAGTGAGTCTGTGACTTGTTAGCAAAACAAGTCAGAGCACACTCTTCCAATAGGGCTACTTCAACCACTTCCCATTCTTGAGCATAAATGGGACACCATATTGATGGAGTTCATCATAGGCCTACCCAAGGTCCAGGGTAAGGATTGCATCTAAGTAGTGGTCGACAGATTGACCAAGTTTGCTCACTTCTATCCCATACCGACATAGTACAACGCAATTCAGGTAGTTGATTTATTCTTCAGAGAGGTCTTCAGACTTCATGTGTTGTTGAGGAACATCATCAATGACAGGGACATTCGGTTTATTGGGACATTCTGGAGGGAGTTGTTTAGATCGGTGGGGACATAGTTGACACACAATACCAGCTATCACCCTCAGAGATATGGGTAGACTGAGATAGTCAACAAGTGGGTTGAAGGGTATTTGAGGAACTATGTGGGTAGACAATAGAGAACATGGGTCAGGTGGCTACATCTAAGAGAGAATTGCTACAACGCCACTTTCCACTTGTCCATTGGCATGACACCCTTCCGAGCATTATACGATTATGATGATCCCACTTTGGTAGACTTGGTTTTCGGGGAGAGAAGAGCTCCCAAAGCCAAGGATTGGATCATCGAGAGTCAGGAAATTCTCAAGTTGCTAAAAGATAACCTATAGACAACACATAATCGACAGAAGGTGAGTGCGGACAGGCACAAGATAGAGCGCAACTTTGAGGTTAGGGATTTGGTTTTCTTGAGACTCCATCCTTACAGATAGTCATCTCTGAAGAAGAGTGGGGCTGAGAAGATCAAACCCATATTTTATGGACCTTAGAGGATCATGCATCGGGTAGGCGAGGTTGCTTATGAGCTAGAACTTCCAAAGGGGAGAAAGATTCATAACGTGTTCCACGTATCTTGCCTCAAGAAGGCGGTGGGACAATTCATCAACACATCAGAGGAGCTTCCCCCATTGGATGAGGAGGGACAATTGGAGTTGGTTTCAGAGGAGGTACTGGAGTTTCGAGAGTGGAAACCAAGGAGCAGGGTCATCAGAGAGTGTTTGATCAGATGGAGAGGACTTCCAGTAGAGGATGCTACTTGGGAGAGCAAGCAGGTGTTGCAACACCCTAGATTGGTATTGCTTGAGGACAATCAATTTCCGGAAGGGAGGACTGTAATGTTCCTTTCCAAATAGGAGCTCAAGAGAGGAGACTTAATGGTCTAAACAACCCCGTTAGACTATAGCTAGAGCCAGACATGGGTAAGCAGGGTTACTAGAGGTCACTTCAGCCAAGGGTGTTATAATTCGAAAGTGACATTGAGCTAAAAGTGACTAAAAGCACTTTTAAGCTAACTTGAGCTAAAAATAGAATAGATGAGATAAAAATAGAGTCAACAATGAATTAGGGTTTTGGGAAGCTATAAGAGAAGGTAAATTGACCTAATTCATCATTATGCATATTTTGACTTATCATTGAGGAGAGAGGCACATCTCAGGAGAGATAGCTCAGTGGATTCTAGGAGGAATACACCAGTGCCTGATTTCGATGTTTAGAGACACACCCTAGTCATCGAGGAGATCACACAGGTCTTCCATCAGTCTTCAGCAACAATTACACAGGTTCCAACATCAAGGTGCACTTATTCAAGGTGAGGGCACAACTTCTGAGGAGGTTTAGTGAGTTGATTTGTCCCATCCAGGGAGAATCCAAAGATTCCCTTCTGACCCAGTTGAGAGGAAGGTAAGGCGCATCTATTGCTCAGTTTCTCTTCAAATTCCGACGGAGAAATCATCTGGGGCACATTTTCTAGACGTTGAGGGTGTGACTGTTGGGCAGGACACATTTGGGATTCCCGAGCGATCATCAGATCAGATCCAAAGAAATCATTTTGACCCATTTCACAGTAAGCCAGGGTGCTCAGTTTGAGACCCTTATCAACCATTTTTGACGGGGGAATCACTAGGGCACAGTTTTTCGGCAGCAGAGGGGGCGCATTTCCCGAGAGGGATCCATCCGGGGCCCAGACATACCAGCATAGGGTCGATCAGTCACCAGGACTGAGAGAGAGCAGGGCGCATTGTTTGGGACTGTTTCCAGGTAGATCCGAGGGGTCTAGTAACCAATGCAAACTTTCCAGACTTGTAACAATTGTTGTATGAGATGGTGTAGCTTGCAACAGATCTTACACCTCATCCATTGATCCCGCAATATTCTTCTATCATTGGGTACTATTGTTTTAGTTTTCTTATTATATTTCAGCTAAGATCCTTTTGTCACTGATCTAGCCGAGTGATTTATTTTTAATCAGCCACATTCAACATTGTACTCCGCAGAGATATCATAATATATAGTTTGCAGTATTTTGTCTCATTTACTATTTGTATGCTCATTTCTATGTTATAAACAATTAATTATACACATACACATCTCAAACGCATCCAAAAACCCCCGGTGTATCAGATCAGATAGTGGTCATATCAGATTAGCAGTATTTCCTTGACTAGACGGGTCAAGAACATTACAACAGGTTGAAGAAAGTCTTGTCATCTTGAGTGAAGGAGACTCAGAAGAAAATCAACACACTCATCCTTGAGGATAAGACTCCAAGTTCCAAGTTTGATTGATTAAATTGATAAGATTCAGATTTACACATATCAAGTTTGATAACTGCTAAACACTATAGTTGTGATAACAATCTTTGAATTTTTTTATTATTTAAATCTTGGTAGCATGTGAGCACTATTGAGATAAATGCCTACTATAATCATTTACTAGATATAACTAACATCTCCTCTAGGATAAACTTCTTGTTTTTTTTCCAGGTTACCATGGAGGAATGATTGATCACAACACTAGAAGAGTGTTTCTCTCATTCCATCTTATTGTATTTCTTACTTTTTACCCTTGTTTCAGGCAGGTCACAAGTAATAGCTCTAAAGGAGCTATTGTTATAATTGTTCTCGCTATTGTTTTATTATTATTACAAAGAGTATTATTCTTGTCTATTGTTTATCCCTTATTGTTCTTGTTTCGAGCAGGTCACATGTGATAACCCCGAGGGAGCTATAGTGACAATTGTAGGAGGCAATATATTAGATGAGACATGGAGCAAACTATCCAAGTTGTATATATGATCGTATACATCCATATACCAAAGAAGAAGAAGAAGAAGAAGCTACTTTTGCTAGATACATAACATCTCATATGGAGACAGATCATGAGGAGTTAAAGGCTCCAAAGATGACCGATATTAGAATAGAACTCACAGTAGACTTCGTCAATGGATAATGAAGCCACATTGACAAGAATCATAATTCGTTTGAAGTCTGACTCAAATTTTCATATTAAGACTTGGTATTCAACACCAAGTATATCATGCATAGACTATGAAGTTTTTATAGACTCAAAAGAAATCAAGACTTAGAGTAAGCCTGATTTGTGTCTAGAGGATTCTCCCAGCAAGAGGGAGAAGACTATGATGAGACAGATGCTCCATTACTTAGAAGAAGTATATATAGAACAAACATGATTCATTAAAAGAAGCTGACATTGTATGAGATTCAGAGGGAGCATGTATGACAATCCCTGTATTTGAGATTGAGTTATCTCTAGTGTCAGTTGGTGCAGTACATTAGTCGGGCCATGAAGACATGACTATAATAGAAGATTTAGTTACCTCCGTGAAAGAAGAAAAGTTACCTTCAGTATCAACCACTCTCAGTTTCAGATGAAGTTGTTGCCATGATAGAATAGAGGAGGTACTCTCAGAGTTCAACAACTACAGTGAGAATAAAGCAGTCATTCTAAGCTTTAGAAATAGCAGTTGCATGTGCAGAGTCCCAGTTCCAAAAGGAACAGGTGCCAAAAAAGTAGAGGACATACTCTCAGGAAGTGAGACAAATAGTGCTTTGCAGAAAGCACATAGAACCAACACATGATTATGCAGATTAAGTTGCAGCTTAGAAAGTGTATCGGGTTAGTACAATATGATGTGAAAATTTGGTTTCGAAGTATAGGATAGGAAGACTCATGTCTGCAAGTTGAAGCAAGCTCCAAGAGCTTGGTATGGCACAATTGATGGTTTTCTGATGAGCTTGGGATTTACCAAGAGTAAAGTTGATCCCAACCTTTACTTCAAGATTGAGAATGATGGACCAGTTATATTTCTGCTATATGTGATTACATATGCATGTATATGCCGGTTGTGGTCAGTAGTGGTATCTCAGTTAAGATTTTATATCCTAGGGAATCTTATGATTTATGGGAAGATCCTGAAGGTCCGGTAAGGATAGTCTGTCAGAGTACCACGTGGTAGCTTGTTAGGATTTTATATCCTAGGGAATATTATGATTCCTGGGCACATCCTGAAGGTCCGATAAGGATAGTCTATCAGAGCACCACGGATGTTATTGTTGATGCACTTGCCTCATTCTGTTGCCACATATAGATCTCGATGTTCCAACTTCATGTCGTTGATCATGATGATGTTATTTCAGCTTCGTGTCGTTGATGTCGATGTTACAACTTCATGGTGTTGATGATGATGATGTTATTCCAACTTCACGTTGTTGATGTTGATGTTCCAGCTTCATGTTGTTGATGATGATGATGTTATTCCAGCTTCATGTTGTTGATGTTGATGTTCCAACTTCATGTTGTTGTTGATGATGATGTTATTCCAGCTTCATGTTGTTGATGTTGATGTTCCAAAGTCATGTTGTTGTTGTTGATGATGGTGATATTACTCCAGCTTTGCGTTGCAGATGATGATGATGATGTCCAGTTTCTACTGATGTTGATGATGAGAAAAAATTCTGATGACCTATAGATATGAACAACAATGTTTCTGATGTTGATGATGATGGCTCCTCCTCTTGATGATGTATTGAGTCTAGTCAGTTGTTATTAATGTTGTCAGTAGAATACCCTTCTTTTTAAGGGGGAGTGTTGAAATATTGTAACTTTGAAGAATATTCTATCTGAGAGATAGTTGAATAATACTATTATATTATATTTAATTAGGCCTTATTGTGCCTTAGAAAAAGTCGTCCCTATTGTGCCTTGACAGTTAAATGTAAATTAAGAGGGTAAAGTGACAGGTCGGCCCATACCTAATTATAGGCTGACCAGACCATTATTTATAAGAGAGGTCAATGCCTCATTTGGATACACTCACCATCTAGCTCTGCAGTGCGCAAGTCTTGGATGATAATTTTGTGACATTGGGGGTGACGTCAAGAAGGGTTTTGGTCTATCTCTTGGTATTTCTTGGTTAAGTGGTGTGCTACTCTTCCTAGTGAAGGAGTAGAGGAGGATCTTCTGTTCGGTCTTTGGTCTATCTATATTGAGGAAGTTTCTGCTGGTTTTATCCCCCGTGAGGTTTCCCAGGATAATCTGTGTGTCTTTATTGTTTCTGTGATTCCCTCTCTTTCAATGATCTTATTTATACAACTAATGATCCAGGTGAATATTGGTGGCCACCCACCTATTCCAACTGGCTCCTCTTGACAATTTTTAGTTCAACACGTTCTTCTGTACTTCTTTTTAATTGTGGGTTCTACACTTTTGCGGCTATCTGAAGCCCTGGACATATTCTAGGTGGTGATTGGTGGCCTCCCACCTAATCCAACTGGCTTATTTCGGATGTTTTCATGTAAACACATATTTCTGTACATTCAGGGCCATTTTGGGGCCCTAAATAATGTTTTTTTATTTTTCCACAATCAAACTAGAAATAGAGTCAAATTTTGATGACGTAATACGTAGCTCTCAAAAAGACCTTTTCGATGGGTTATCACACACTTGAAACGAAGGTCATATGCAAAAGTTACGGCCCCAGGAAGTTGAGGTACCAACTTACCCATCGGGGCCTGCATAAATTTTGGTATTTCATCACCTAGGGTTAGGTTTTTGGATATCTAGGGTTTTGGAATTCATGAGTGATGTTAGAAAGGCCTTTGGAGCCTCATTGTAATCATTCTGCTTAGACGAATGTGCGTAGAAGCCACATCTCTTCTCAGAGATAACTACCACCATTCGATCAAGTTGTTTTCAGTTCTGCAGTTTTACAGTTTCAACCTATTTCATTTATTCAATAAAAGATATTGTTCACTGGACATTTGTTGTTTTTATCCGTATCTCTATGTTATTGTATTCAATATGTTAGTCAGTTTGTTCCGCTCATAAATCTGGATCAGTGGTATCAGAGCGGTCCGCTCTTCATTTATTTTTCTTCGTGCATGTCGCTGACAAGATCTGGGTACAAGAAGTTGGGGCTCAAACCAGTCGAGCCTTTGAAAGATCGGCCATGTCGAGCCCGACAACAACCCATGGGGGACGAAAAGAAAGATGATGGAGTAGGAGATCCTTTTAGAATGTTGCTAGAGGAATCCCTGGAACGACAAAGGAACGAAATGATGGACAACTTTGTACAGATCCTTCAGCGATTGTCCACAGGAGAATCATCTTCATCAAGCGGCCATGCAACCCCCTTCAAGGTACAAGTAAATTTTGATATTCCATTATTTGAAGGACTGATAAATGTGGATGATGTAGATAAATGGTTGAATCTGCTCGAAGGGTATTTTTCGGTCCACAATTTTTTCGATAGCAAAAATATTACTTTTGCACTTCTCAAAGTCATCCCCCATGTTAAGCACTGGTGGGACACTTACTCTGAGCAAAGGGCCATAGAGGAATCTGCAATATTTGTGATATCCCCCACATGGGATTCCTTTAGGGATGCCATTAAATAACAATACTACCTTGTTGGAAGCTACGAGGACCAGTACACCAGATGGACCACCATGCGTCAGGAAAGGGACTAGACAATACCAAAATTTACCAATATTTTCCATACCCTACACACCAAATTGCGTATCAAAGACTCTGAGTGACATCCGGTGCTCAAATACCGCAGTTGTTTTCATAGATACATTCAAACATAAATGGAGTTTTTGGACATTGCATCATTGGGTATGGCTTATAGATATGCTGTCAAGATCGAGCAAAAATTTAAGCAAAAGAGGCGAGATTTTGGATATGCAAACTCCTCACAGCCGAAGCAAGGGAAAGGCGGCCCCAACCCATACAAAAAGGGATAAAGCAAAGATGGCCACTCTCGGGACAACTAGTCCAACCCACAACACAAGAAGGCTAATGAGAAGTCGAAGAAGGACACGTGAAAATGGTGTGAATACCATAAAATCCCTTGGCACAACACCGAAGAATGTCGCTACAAGAAATCACTCGTGGTCGAACTGAAAGCTTTCAAGTCAGAGGTCAATTCCGACTCTGAATCAAATCCAGAAAGAGGGAAGTGGATTATCGATGTTGAACCCAGTGCCATTGTTGCTACCACCAAATTCTAGCAAAGCGAACCAGAAGAACCATAGGAAGGGGAACACCTCTTTTACTCACAGATGTGGGTAAAGGGGGCTCCGCTTCATTTCATTGTCGATAGTGGTAGTCAAAAGAACCTGATCTCAATAGAGGTCGTCAAGCGACTGGACCTACCAATGACACCGCACCCGCAACCCTACACCATTGATTGCCAAGAAAGAGATCTATGTGTCAACCAACAATGTCATCTGCCTTACAACATCAAGGCTTTCAAACATGAGGTATTGTGTGTTATTGCTCCCCTTGAAGTTTGTGATGTTCTTTTAGGAAAACCATATTTGTGAAAGCGACATGTTGTGTATGAGTATAGACCCCATAGTGTTATTATTACTTTGGGTAGACAATTGTACATGATACCAGAGGTAGCGCCACCTACCGTTATTTCTTTAATATCTGCAAAGCAATGCAGTAAGGTCATTTTACAGACCGGGAAGTTATTCTTCTTTGTAATATATGCTCACAGTAAGCAGAAGGTCGTCGCCACATCCATGGTCTCTACATAGAGCCTCTCTTTGCAGTAGAAGCAAGTGCACGGGATCGTGGAAGAGTACAAAGACATCTTTTCCTCACCCACCGACATACTAACGCACTGCCAAGTCAAGCATCCAATTGATCTAACCCCCAGTGCACCTCTGCCTAATGAACCAGTCTATCACCACTCGCTGATGAAAAATGAAGAAATCAAGCGTAAGATCCAAGAGCTGCTTCAAAAGGGGCACATTAGACCCAGCTACTCCCCTTGCGGGAGACCAATTGTACTGGTACAAAAGAAATATGGGACCTAGTGGCTCTACATTGATTACAAAGCATTAAACAAAATCACAGTCAAGAACCAGTCCTAAATTCCCAAAATTGATGATTTTCTTTACCAACGCAAGGGGTAAAAGTTATTTAGCAAGATTGACCTAAAGTCTGGCTACCACTAGGTTCCCATCAAACCAACTGATATATGGAAGACAACTTTCAAATCTAAATAAGGTCTCTTTGAATGGATGGTCATGCCCTTTGGCTTAACAAATGCACCAACCACTCTCATGAGCTTGATGGATGATGTCTTGAGACCCTTCACCAACTATTTTGTGGTGGTATATTTTGATGACATCGTCATATTCAACAAAAACTTGGGAGGAGAACATGCATCATATTCAACAGGTTTTGAGCACTTTGCAGTAGCATAAGCTATATGCCACCTTGGAAAAATGCTCATTTGGCATGAATAAGGTCCAATACTTGGGATACATTGTTGATGAGCATGGGGTACATGTTGATCCAGCTAAGATCCAAGTCATTCGTGACTAGCCAGCCCCGACCAGACTAATTAAAGTTCGGAACTTCTTGGGACTGGACGAATTCTATCGACAGTTCTTGTTGGGATTCTCCCATATTGCATGGGCCCTTAGCCAAGTGACCAAGGGTGGTGGCAGGGCAAAGTTCGCGTGGGGGAAGGAACAATAACAAACATTTGATGATCTGAAGTATCGCTTGTGCTAAGCTCCAATACTCTCCTTACCTGATCTGCAACAACCATTCGAGATTGAGACCGATGCATCTGACTATGTTGTAGGCACAATTCTCACTCAACACAGTCATCCGGTAGCATACCATAGTGAGACACTCTCAAATATTGTCCTAAAATACCCCACCTATGACAAGGTAATGTATTCCATTGTACAAGCCTGTCTTTAATGGAAATGTTACATTCTGGGAAAGGAGACAATCATCCACACTAATCATAAGCCTCTGCAGTTCATATAGACACAGGGGAAGTTGCAAAACAACTGCCATCATAAGTGTTCCACCTACCTACAACAATTCCATCTCAACATCAAGTATAAGACAAGGAGCACAAATTGTGTCGCTGATTGCCTCAGTCGACCTCCCGTGGCTGCACTCACCACTTTTGTCCATTCCTGTGGCCATGAGGTATCTGAGTGGCCCCAACTTTATCAACAATATCCTGACTTCGCCACCACCTATAAGCTCTTGGGTACAGGCGGGAATGTCATCGATTTTCACATTCATGACGAATTATTATGTCATTTGGGCCATCTCTGTGTTCATGCACGCGAGCGTGCAAAGATGATTTGGGAGGCTCACTACATTTGGATGGCAAGACATTTTAGCGTGTGGAAAAATGTGGTTGTTCTACATAAACAATTTTATTGGACAAAAATTCCACAGGACATCAACAAGTATATTAGATCTTACACTGCCTGTGCCATTTCCAAGCTAGCCATCAAGAAGCAAGGCTTATACACCCCTCTTCCTACTCCTGAGAAGACTTGGGAATCCATCTTGATGGATTACATATTTGGCCTTTCGTCCACCAAGAAAGGCATTGATTGTGTATTTGTGGTAGTTGATCAGTTTTCGAAGATGGCCATCCTCACAACCTATAAGAAGAGAATCACATCGGTAGATACTGCCAAACTGTTCTTAGAACGAGTGTGGGTCCATTTTTGGATCCCCCAAACCATCATCTCCGATCAGGACAACAGGTTCCTCAACACATTTTGGTCGAGTCTCTGGTCACTGTTGGACACCAAGCTCACTAAGTCCACTGCTTTCCACCCCCTAACCAACAACCAAATAGAGGTTGTCAATCAGATTATTGTGCACATCATGTGCATGTACAAATCTAAGCATCCCCATGCATGGGATGGAAATCTTACCTGTGTTCAACACAATTACAGCAGGGTTCTTCATAGCTCCACCAACCATAGCCCATTTCAAGTGGGGTTGGGATTCCAACCCTTGGGTCCCATTGATGTTGCACTACCTCTGAAACCACACAGACAAAATATTCCCATGTTTAGACTGAAACCAACAAAGCCACTAGATTCATTGAGTGGATTCAACACATCTGCCAACAGGTCCATGAGATTTTGCAGAAAGCCAATGCTAAGTAGAAGCAATGCCATAATCAACACAGGGTACCACACTATTTTCAGGTGGGAGACAAGGTCTGGTTACATTTTCAAAAAGAGTGCCTTAAAGGGCTCCATCGGAAGCTCTGCCCACTTTGCTATGGGACTTACACTATCACCAAGGCTGTGGGTAGCAATGCTTTTAAGCTCAACACTCCACCCTTCCTTGGCTTGCACCCTATGTTCAATGTGGACCTCCTTCGACCATATTTTCCACCATTATTGGACACCTTAGAGATCGTAGAACAATTGACACCAACATATCTCAACATTCACTGCATGGAACATGAATCCATTGATCAGATAGTGGACACACAGGTCAAGGGAACTCGCCAGCAGAGGATCCAACTTTATCGGGTTATCAAGGCAGGGCAACTCCTACACCAAGGCAAGTGGCTCACCTGGGACCAAATTCAAAAAAAAATTCCTCACATGATGGGGTAAATCAACGCAATGGAGACCATTGCTTCCTAAGGGGGGAGGACTGATCTAGGTGGATATTGGTGGCCACCCACCTATTCCAACTGGCTCCTCTTGACAATTTTTAGTTCAACACGTTCTTCTGTACTTATTTATAATTGTGGGTTCTACACTTCTGGGGTTGTCTAAAGCCCTACACATATTCTAGGTGGAGACTAGTGGCTGCCCACCTAATCCAACTGGCTTATTTTGGATGTTTTCATGTCAGAACATCTTTCTGTACTTCCCGAGCCGTTTGGAGGCCCTAAACAATGTTTTTTTGGCTTGCCACAGTCAAACTGTAGATGGAGTCGGGGTTTGAAGACATGATGTGTATTTCTCAAAAAGACCTTTCCAACGGAATATCATGCACCTACAATGGAGGTCGTATGCAAAAGTTACGACCCTGAGAAGTTGAGGTACCAACTTACCCATCGAGGCCCACATAACTTTTGGTATTTCATATCCTAGGGTTAGGTTTTTGGATGTATAGGATTTTTAAGTTCATGAGTAATGTTGAAAAGGACTTTGGAGCCGCATTGTAATCATTTTGCTCAGACGAATGCACGTAGCAGCCACATCTCTTGTCAAAGGTAGCTACCACCATTCAAGCAAGTTGTTTTCAGTTCTACAGTTTTACAGTTTCAGCCTATTTCATTTATTCAATAAAATATATTTTTCACTAGATACGTGTTGTTGTTCTTTGTATCTATGTGTTATTGTATTGAGTCTGTTAGTCAGTTCGTTCCGCTCATAAATATGGATCAACTAATGTGTTAAATGATTGTAATAATAAAGAAGAACCATAATTGCTAGATGTATAAGTAAAAACTTCAACAAAATTTGGGCTCCAAGAAACAAGAAGACCCCCTAATAAAACCAAAGTATCCATCGAACAAAACGACCAGTCACATATCAAGGGTTTTATAGCCTCCTCTGCTTTACTTCCTACACACATAATTTCTTGTAGGAAAATTACATCAGGCTTATGCACCTGCACCAGGCACTTAAGGGATAAAATTTTGGGAGCACACCACGAGTGTTGTGAGAGAGAAAAATCAGTGGGTAAAATTTTATTGGGCCATCCATGGTCTAAGGGGCCGCACAATTGTCACCTGCTTGTCATTCTTTATGTCCCTTTTCGCTTGGATTTGGGATTTTGACAAAAAATATTTTCAATCAACTTGACCCCCAAGGGTTTTATCAAAATCCAACTCCCCCTAAGTTCTCTTAGAGGAACAAGATTAACTCTTGATCGAAGCAAATAATATGATTTGACCAAGGGCGTTGAACAAAAAATGGAAGAAAACTCAACCTAGGAAAGGACGGGGTGACTAGGACCCCCGACCAACCCATGGACCACCACTTTGCTGACTGAAAGGGGAGGATGAACCGCTAGGGGATGGAAAGGGAGAGAAACAAATTTGAGAGGGACCTGCTTCCCCTTAGGGACTGAGGGAGAGGACTGGTTTCCATATGTCACCTTAATTGGGAAGGAAGCACAAACAAGAGAGGGGATCCCATACACATCAACTTTTGAATTTTTTGAAAATGAAGAAACTGGGCTAAAAGTATTACCACTTAAAACGCCCCCACCCTCCATATGAAGAGGAAACTGAAGCCTTAGACTTGTGCATGCAACCAGAGACAACATGAGTCGATGCTTTGGATTTTGACTATGCATCTTCACCCATAGATTTTCATTTCCACACCTTAAGAAAGGGAGGGAACTGAGAAGGGTGACACTTGCATTGTGTTTGGAGGTGCCCAACCTCATGACACCCAAAACAATGAAAAGGAACTTTCTAGTAATTGATGTGTTGGTGCCATGAGAAATCATCCTAGACCAACTCAATTTCATCTAACAAACCTTTGCGCATGTTAACTTCCACTAGGAGTTATGCCTTTCATTTGTCTAGATTCATGTCCACTTTGGCTCAAAGCTACAAAAACTTCCAATCTTATTTTTGATGGCTCTCAAAACATATACGTGCCAAAATATGAGTGGGAGGTTTGGAAGAATAACTCGCACTTTTGAAGGATGTAGCGGGTCAAGGGAGGGATTGAAACTAACCATCCATTCCTTTAAAATCATCCCCGAAGGATCGAAACCCCAAACCCGACTGAAAAATGCTTTCAAGGTCCTCTTTTGTCCTGAACTTAAAACATATCCAACCTCTGGATAATACATGGAAAGTTGGTCTGCAACCCAGAACCTCTGATCAATTTTTCATTGAGCCACTTCATGATGAAATTTGGGTATACCACCTTTCCACATAATCTCCCAACCATCGTCATGCCTAGTAAATCCAAGATGTCTCCCAGTGTGACATTTACTCTGACTACCATTTTTTCTCTTTACTTATTCACCTTCCAACACCGACGTGATTGTTTTTTTCCTTCCCTTTGCACACTCTCCTCTCCTTCTCCGCTAATCCCTTTACCCCATTACTTCCTCTAGTTTGTAGACTTGATCTTCGCAGGGGAGGAGGATCCATGTGATCTGACTGCATTAATCACTGCATGCACCAAGCCATCTTTGGATGGATCACCTTTGAAGGCCAAGCCTTCCACATGTGCATCCGATGAATATTCTGCCACCTTTGGATCAATTCTCCTCGATCCACCCTTCACTTGATGATATGGTGATCTAGTCGATGCATTATGATCCGATCTTTAGTCCCTTTGAGCCTACATGAATCCTTTTTCCATATAGAATATGTCATCTCCTCCTCCCACATCATCATCATAATCCACCTGGTCTAAGTCATTATTAAAATTCATTAATGTTGAAAACACATACCTTTACTCTTGTGTCGTGGATCTCCTGCTACACCATTTGATTGGGTCTCAAAACTTGTGTGTTGACCTTATCCCCGACATGACCTACCGCCTCCATGCAAACAATTAGAGCCGAGAGGCCATCACTAGGATGTGTGTGTGTGTGTGTGATTTTTTTTTTTTTTTATTAATTTAAGTGGTTTTTATTCATTGTGTTAAGATCATATTTATATATATTTGTTATCATTTCAATTTCACTTATCTGTGACATTTAAAGTGATTTTAATCTAAAATATCACAAATCAACATTAATCATACATAATTTAATTAAATTATTGATTTACAAAACAATTGCATGACAACACATGGGAGCCCATGTATAAAGCTTGGGCATTCCCACCTGAAGTAGTTCCTCATCCAGTTCAATTATAGACTATAAATACAGATACATCCCATGCACTTTAAAAATAACTTCTAAATGTAAGGTTATGCTAAAGGAATGGACGAAAGAGTAAGAAAACCATTACTTTCACTCACTTGTCCTTGTGTTTTGTTACCTTCATGCCGTCAATTTTCTCTCTCCAAAGTGTCAACACATGATGGAAAGCTACCTATTCATATTGAAAAAAGAGAGAGCCCATTGGAGGATCAAAAGACCCTCCCATGGAAAATATTGGAGGCCACAAGCAACAAACTTCTTCCCATGTGATATATTTTATTGCCTTGCCATTAGATAATAAACTTATTATTTTTCGCCCCAAAAAAATGGTTGTTCAAATCATTGAAACTCAATTTTTTAATGCTTTATCAATTAATATGCATGCTTAGAGGATATAGTTGTTTATTTTCATTATTCTTCACTCAACCTTTTGACTACTCTTAGTTCTAACAACCAACTAAGATAAGTTTTTGGTATCCACATGCATAAAAGCTCCATATGCAGAATGGAAAGTATATTAGGGAGTTTAATCCATTAATCTCACTCGCAATTATTCCTAGGTTTATCATCTAATCCCGCTAGTTTGTAAGTTCCCCTTGGTTTCCATCTTGACTCCAATGCCCAATTGAAGGATTCCCATCTTCAAAATTTTGAATTTTTGAAATTGCTAAAAATTTGTGCCACTGTTTTTTGAAACTTGCACTATCGTGTAGATTTTTTCTCAGAAACTTGCACAATAAAGTCACCTAAATAGTATTTTCCTAGTCTACACGATTGCACATCTATTGGATATGTGGCCCACGCATCGCTTAATCCCATGACCGTTACCTTTGTGACTCCCATGATTCTCTTGAAATCCAAAGGTTTGGCTTTGATGTGCAGTTTTGTAGGAAGTTTAAAATTTTATAGAATATAGTGATTCTCAAACCATGTTGTTTATCAGTTTAATTGTGTAGAATTTAAAGAAATTCAATTCATATAGGGAGAAATCCTTAATTTGTTCTGATATAGGAGGAAATCCTTCATTTATTTATTGCATTTCTATTTCAACAAACTACTTTATGCAATGTTAATTTTAGTTTAGCACCACACTTGTGCACACAACAAAGGATCTAATTCTTATCCCACATCAAAGTATGCTCTTCACCTTACACTTTTAAGAAATCTATATGACTTAGAAAGCTTGGGATAGTGAAATACCTCCTTAGACATGTTGAAACACACACCGACACTGAGAGGGGGGAGGGTGAATCAGTGTCTGAAACTTTTGCCTGCTTTTCACACTTTCATAGATTAATTGAATTAACTAAATAAGATATATGCAACTCAATTAATTATTCTTAACATGTGTAACACAAAATGCATGAAGTAGATAAAATATCTTTCTTTTATTTATTTAACTTGAATGAATACAAATAAAACCAATCCTTTAATATCTTCTGCTTCAACTGAACATGAGAGTTCCAACTCTCTGATACAAGACCCATCGTGTTGATCTCAAATCCAACTGAGATGTAAGGGATCCAACCCTCGTAACAAGACTCAGCTTGTAAAAAGGCACCAACCTGATAGAATGAACTTCCATTCAATCCATTATATATATATATATATATATATAATCCACCATGACACACTTATATTCACCACCACTTCTGGTTTATATAGTATTTCAATAGGTAGAGGATTGAACCATTGTGTCTTTTTGACATAAACCATTGCACCGCTTCATTTAATTTTAACATAAATAATATTTTCCTTTTATTCATTAATTATTGTGTAAGTTTATCAATTTAATTAGAAGACTAATCTTGATTCAAATTTTGTCCTCACGAGTTGATCATAGATATAGATCGACTCATTATATCGTTCCCATGCTTCCACCGTGTTCCCAAGTTTGCCAATAGATCATATTCGAGCTTTTACCTACTCTCTGTATTGTTATGGTGTTAATCTATGTCAAATTACTCTACAGGCCTTAAGCTGCTTACATAAATGAATTCTATATGAGGTGCTTCCTTCAACCCAATGTTCAAATGACCATGGGCTCAAAACCACGGGCTTATCCATTTAGGCTATGTTCCTAGCGCTTCTTCTTTCATCCTTATTCCTCTATCATGAGACCAGAACCCATGACCAAGTGCAAATCCTAAAAGGCACTAATTCAACAATTTCAACATTATCCTCGAGAATAAAACAAATCGATGATCAAGACTTAATCTTTGGTTGAGTGGACGATTTTCGTTCACTCCAGGACTTCGGTGATTCGTGACTCCGGACTATGCAGTATTCCAATTCTCCCAAAGCAAATTCTGTCGAAGTGTGTATCAACACTTCTCTACTTAATAACCTTCACATGTCAAGGAGCTAGGACCGTAGGCTTAGGCGAAAGGTAGCTCTCGACTTATGGGTATTAGGCTATTCGTGACTCTGGGACTCCAGGTTACTCGAACTCTGAAGTAGTTCATTCCCTCCGGAGGTTTTACCTACCAAATAAGTCATAAAGTTGTGGTGACCACTTGCTGTCAGTTAACTCCTCATGCTTACTCTATTCATCCACTATGCTTGATCAACGGTTGAGAATGCTCCCGAAGTGGATCAACGTTTAGCGTTACTTTGCGATTCCATCCTTTGGTGATTAGATAATAAAGGAAGCTTAGATATCCATGAAGTTAGTAATCCC
>ML776553.1:669111-679179 GCA_009831015.1 Picea engelmannii | reverse complement strand
CTTAGAGACTTCTTCATCTCCAATATAATTCACAAAAACACTAAGAATCAAATATTTGGAGTAAGCACCCCAAATGTGCAAATATTTATCTTGTTTTTCTCTTCAAAAGTTTTTACAAACAAAACACTTAGGCATTAACTAGTTGGAGTAAGCACCTCAATTTGCACATCTTTATTTTTCAAAGTTTTTGCAATGCAATACCTAGGATAGTTTAAAGGAATTAAGGACCCAAAGTGTCTACATATTTTACAATTTAGGTGTTGGGTATGTTTTATATTCTTTGCCTCGGTAAACATGTCACATTTTTGCCTTGTTTTTCGTGTTGCCTCGATTTTTGTGTCCATTGTTGGGTTATTTTTTCGGCACATGGTTTTTTGCCGATGATTTTCTATTTTGGGTTAAGGAATTAGGGTTGTTGACTAATCCATGTCATTGAGTTAGGGTTTTGGATTCCACTGGCTCCTATATGTATATTGTATTGTAAAAAATGTATCACTATGAATGAATATAGAATATGTTGGTTTTCCTGTTTTGGGTTTCCAGGGGAAAAATCCCTGTGTAATGTTTGTATTTTCCATTGTATATTTTCTGTTCTTTTACTGAAAATCTATTTGTAGTAAATATTATACAAGGTTAAAATCTACATTAGAGCTAGTTTCATTTTTTCCAAGCAATTTCAATTTTGCAAGGTTGCAACAATTTACACTTAGAATTTAATTAAGCAAGTGTTACGAGGAAAATATATCTATGGCATGGGGTAAAGCACAACAAAATGAATGAGATGTAGAAATCAACTCTAATCCCAAGTATGCTATATAAATGAAATGCTAACAAGACGTGGCCAAGAGCTACCTCGTCCAGACGTTTGATGAAGACCATCGTTGAGCACGTAACTCAAAGCTTTATACCAGGAACTTTTCCTCAACAACCAAGATACATAAGCATATGATGATAATATATAATGTTAGCATATATATTAGCATAATCCATTAATATTCACGACAAATATGCCCATGGAATAATAATTCAAATATTCGCAAGATATGAATTGGACGAGAAAAGAGTATTTCTATTAAAATAATCAGCAGAAGTATATAGGTGACAAACTTCTGTAACGACACAAATCAGAACCGATAAACTAAGTCCATCCCATTGGGCCTCCACCACTTCAATCCTCCACCAAATCCAAGCTCATAGGAGTATTTGCGATGGATGAAATACATTATAATTCCTAGAAGTGGAGTAATGGAGACTCAGCTGGAAGCGCTAGTTACTCATGAGAATATTACAATCCATAATGACTTGGTACACATGGCTACCAATCTGAATTACACTGTAGATCCATGTGGAAATGTATCAAGTAATTGCTCATTGTCATGAATAGGCAATACAAAGTGCCATAGGCTGTCATACTAATGAACAAGGCACAGTGGAATCTAGTCTCAAAATCAATCTGATCAAGATATCTGTATACAATAGAGTACAATCTGATCTCCTATGATCATTGGAGTCATATAGGTACTGGTCCATTGAAAGAAAACAACATAATAAGAATGTTTCTACTGTAAGTTGGAGGTCTTATACACTATACACCGAAGGTGCAAGTCTACATCATGTGAATAGAGGAGTTGATGTTGAACACAATGAGACTTCGTTTGATTACCAGTCATTAAGGTATACTGTTAACAAACGTGAAACAACCTATCATTAATGAAAGTAGGTATCAAGACACTGAATACATTCTTACAAGTGTGAATAAGGGTGTTGATTTCGAACACTTGAAGAATCCATCGACCAAGAGACATTGATGTATTCCCAACTTTCTATGGTGGGAGAACCTGCCACTGATGACTACAAGCCTCTAGGTACTCATAGGACTCTAGGCCTTATTTCCAAAATAGACGAGTTGAAGTCGATGGAAAGAGACCCATTGAAAGGAGAGTATTAGGGAATCTTTGATCAGTCAACATGAGGTACAAAGCAATAACTCGATTATTAGGAGGAGCTCGAACGAATAGGATGTTCACAAACCAATGACCCTGTGCGTCTCTTGCATTCACAAGATGTAAGTAGTGCATGGAAAAATCTTGTGCATCTCTTGCATGCACCAAATGTAAGTAGTGCACGAAAAATACCCTCTTAATAGTAGCCAATAAGGAAGACTGCCAAAAAATTTGAGGAAACCACCAATAAGGATAATAACATCCAAGACACTACATGTATCCCAATTGTGAATAGATTTTTTGCCATCAAACACAAGGGAAACCCCCCAGTCAATGACCAATGAGGAGATGTCAACTGTTGGGTTCAAGGTTAACTACCCACGATGAAAGTAGGACTAGGGTGCATGGTAGGACTAAAACTTCATGTGACTTTGAGATACACTGAGGGTATGGCTGACATGCAAAGTCAATGGTTCTGAGAAATGGTCGACATAGGCTTATAGACTTCCTTTGAGCAAGAGCACGAGACATATGGATAACTCAAGCAACATAGACTTGATGATAAAACTTTGTGATGTAGGAGGCATCAACAAACTCTCCATAGGGACTAGAAGAATAACCAGTCGGAGGAGTAAACTCTAAGTAATGAGCTCAACTTCCTAAGGTCATGATAAACCCAAACTTTGGATGATAATGGACTCAAAATTTTGTGCTATGTTCAAAGGCGACATGAGTGTTGTCGATATGAGATAATATTCTTTTCCCACCCATCTTTTTTATTTTTTCATTGGCAAAGAAATGCTATGATACAGGGGAGGAAACGAGTGTTGCAAGTAAGCAACTATCTCCAAACAATGTAACATACCTATTCTCAATGCAAAGAAGTGCATGCGGGGCATGGACACTCGGGGAAATGTTTCCTCTTAGGGTATAGGGTGTCAAGTTGCAAAGGACATAAAAAGGGCTCTGCTTGGCTAGTGATGCAAATTGCTGAGGTAAGAGGCTTGTAACGAGAAAGTGAGAACCAACAATAGGCTCAATAATGCAAGCAGGATGATGGAATGAAATTACAAATTAACTCCAAAGAGTGTCCTTTTTCGTAGATTTAGTCCCCTAGGCCCGAAAAAGTGTAAAATAATACCCCGGAGAAATCTTCTAGCCAATGTTGACTAGACTATTCCTTTTTCGTAAGTAGTCTACTTGGTCTGAAAAAGGGTTAAACTTACACCAAATAGATGTCCTTTAAAATCCATTTAACGAGTGTGAAAGAGACAAGTTCACTTGGCAATATTTTCACTATTTAGAGAGTCCGAGAAGAGCTTAACCAAGACTCGAGTGAGTCCCATAGGTAATGGTTATAATGTTTGTGAATAAGAATATGAGGTTTGAACGCAAACTCATATCAAAACTATAAGGAACTCCCTGTCCTATGGAATAACTTCTACATGGGCACCAAATGGCAAAAAGGTTCTAACTAGGGCACCCATGTTTGGTAAGCCTCTACCACTTAATATCGACACTTCTAGCAGGAGTAAGAAGGTTCTGTGTCGCTAAAAAAATGGGTTCGTACCTAAGTCATATGGATCACGGTCATAGGATGATGCAAGAATGCAAAACAAAGTGACAACTTGTCCTATATGTTGGTGAAAGAAAATACCTGCTGAAGGCATGAACATGCAGTATAACGCTAGAAACTGCAAAAAATCTTGGACAAAACCACCAAAACCAGCTATGTCCACCATTCTATTAGTCCATAAGGTCAAAAAATCAGCACAAACTATATGAAGTGGGTAAAAAAAATTCTACTAATAGTAAAAATACACTATTTTACCATAGCATTTGAGTTTTTTCACCCACATAGTGCATTTTAGGCCATTTTCCCCACGATATTCAAGTGTCAATTGCAGGAGATACGACCAATGGAATTAGATACCATCTAGACCAAGTAAGTTCCAATCCCCTCTTCTTCATTTTCAGTGGTTTGAATTTCAAATTTAGTCCTCATGTTTTGAGTTTTAGAGGGTGCAACATGTAAACTAGTGCGTATGTGGGTTATAGTTCATCGGGTCACGTACATGCCTCCATGTATGCAGGCAAAGCAAAGCCTTCCCATGTATATTTGGCTCTATACACGACTGTTAGCATGTTAGCCCGCATATAAGTTCGTGAACAAATTTTTAAAAGAATTTAATTCAAAAATGACTTTTCCTTTGCAGGATGGTGATTGAATGGAGGGAGAGGGAGCATGAAGAGATAGATGCAGCAGTGGAAAGGGATGCATGGGCCCGAAAATATTTAAAAAGATGTGGCCTTTATAAATTTTGGGCTCTCAAAGGAATGAGGGATCAAGTGAGGTTACTCCAAATGCTTGTAAACTACCGGGATCCAGAGACATAGGCCTTCAACCTTGATGGGAAACCATTGAGGATTGAAGTGGATGATATATCTTTTATCACAGGATTGTCTCGCTGGGGAGAGGTAAGGAATATCAAGGCTCAAAGGGCTGGAGGTGGTATGACCATGGAGGAGTGCATTTCCACCCATTGTGTTGCAGGCACAGATAAAGTAGGGAGCCAACTCCCAATCAGGGCGATTGAGAACCTGAGCTTAAAGTTCATCATACTTGTACTTACATGGATTTCAGGGTCGACCTCATTGCACCAGGCATCAAGGCCACTCATGTTCTATGTGGTGGAGTGTTTACAACCCACTTTTTATGACTGGTGTACCTCACTGTTGGCTAACATGAAGAGCCAACTGACATATTGCAAACAAAGAAAAAAGAGAAATTGTGTATTTGCATCCATTATGTGTAGCTTTTTCTTTGAGAGGATTCCATTCTTGAGCCCTAGAGTAGATATTATTCCACATGGACTGTGCGATCCAACCATGTCACAATGGACCAACGTGATGAGGTGGCTAGGAGGTGGTAGGGTGCCTACCCCCTATAACGATGAGCTCTTTTTCTGGTGGCGTCGATGGCTCATAGCCATTGAGGACTATTCCTATGTCGAGATCGATTACATAGGGGATCTGGATATGCCTTTGCCACCAAGTTCCGCCTAAAGTGATATTGGTAAGAAATGTTTTTATATATTTCATTTTTTTTGTGTTTTTCAAAAGGAATAAAAAAATGCAAATATTTTTGTATGGTATCATGTATTAACAATTGATTTGTTACACAAATTTAGGTCCACGATGACCAGAGGGATTCCCGTGACATCGACAGAGAAGCCAGGGAGATGAGCACGCGGGAGGAGATGTAGAGAGAGTGCTGCAAAATGTGCAGGGGAACCTGTCTTGATTGAGGTATGAGATTCCTACGGTTCAAGTGGAGGATCTACCAGAGGCTATGCAACGACAGGTGGTGGGTGTACCCCATGCATGGGTGCGCCTCTTCCAATGTCTAGCAAACATTATAGTGTGTTATCATGATATGCATCTGACCCTACATGCATAGATTCCGTGGTCATACTATATACCGACCATAGATGTATTTTGAGGGTGTGAGGCCCATTTTGTACTATGACACTATATTTTTGAAAAGATGAAATATACGTAAAAAAAATTGGTCCTCAACTTTACTTATATATGTTACAATGTGTACATGCATGAATGTGTTTTCTTTGTTTAGTTATGTGACAAATGCCAATATTAAATATAATTAGCATATGCATCAGATACATGATTAGAACTTATATGTATGTGGATATAAGTAAGAAAATCAAAGTATTGTTCCAAAAGTCATACCCGTAGGAATCGTCGAAGAAGAGTAGGGTCTCACACATGGTAATTGTCGTTTAACTGAGATATGACTAACTGGGAGTCTAGGCGAACCTCTAAATATCAAACACCATAAGAATTGCATCGCGTAATAGTTCTATAATGGCACTATACTCAACCACACTATTTGTGGATGGCTCAAGACGAACGCCACTTTAAGACACCAGTTGGACCTCGAGTGAGTAAATGACCCAAGCGACGAAAGCCATGTTCTGTGTATGATGACTTGCATCGTCCGCAAATCCCAAGTAAATTGAAGACTTTGTTGACATCTTCCAACCAAGGGAAAACTTGATAAGCAAGTCGATGAAACAAAGGAAAAGATATATATACACTAAGATACACTAGTATACAAAAGGTCACGCCTAATATTGAGGGCTCAAGCGTAATACCTTTTAAGTTAGAGCCCATTTCTAGGCTCATCCAACATATTCCCTTCATAATATTCCAGTTCATAGGCTCCTTTCTCTAAGACATATCGCACGATATAAGGACCGTGCCACATGGGGTTGAACTTTCCTGCCCCCAGCGGTTCTTTGGCTTGGTCATATAGGAGGACCAAGTCACCCTCAACGCACTGTCGAGGATAGAAAGATCTATCATATTGAACCTTAACACATCATTTATTTGCTTCGATAGTACTAGAGGCATCTCGATGCTGCTCATCGAGATGTTCTAGGTGTATGAGGCATTCTTCAAGATCGAATGTGTTAGGTACGAGCTCAATTTCTTGTTTGAGGAAAGGGATTTCGCATTCAATTGGAAGAATCGACTCCACACCATGTACTAACTGAAAAGGAGAAAAACCGATGGAAGTCTTTACTGAGGTATGATATGCCCAAAGTGCAAGGTAAAGCATGAGATTCCAGTCAAATTTACTCTGGTTGACATTTTTTTGCAAGATGGTCTTGAGATATTTATTCACCACTTATACTTGTCCATTTTTCTGGGGATAATAAGGGGAAGAATAATTTTGCTTAAACCCCAGTTTTGATGCTAACTCCTTCATCATTTCATTCTGAAAGTGACTATCATGGTCAATGAAAATCTCTTTTGGGATTCTGAATTGGGCTATAATTTGGTTGAATATGAAGAATGCTGCAGTCTTACCATCTGATTTAACGGTAGGCATGGTCTCTGCCCATTTAGTGAAGTAATCCATGGCCACAATGATATGTTGATGCCCCCTAGCTGAAGCTAGGTTGTAGTCCATAAAATATACCCCCCACTTGGTGAAGGGACCGATGATGATGACTAGGTGAAGAGGGGTAGGGTGCGAGCACATTTTTCGAGTGAACACCTATAAAGGGTGACACTTTTTGACCGCTTCAACACAATCTTTAAAAATTGATGGCCAAAAATAACCGACTCGCAATATTTTTGGGCCGTCGCAAGCTTGGATAGTTTTCCACCACAAGCCCCACTATGATAGTCATTGAGAACCAACTCAGCTTCCTCGTGAGTAAAAAAAAAACACAAAATACTATCTACTCCTTGATGATACAAAGTGTCGCCGATGATAAGGTAGTTTTTAGCCTGATGACGTATACGTCGTTGATCGTCTCTCGAAAGATGTTGGGATAACTTCAAGGTTGGAAGATAAATTAGAATGTCTGCATACTAGGGGTCCGAAGATGAGATAAGGAAGATACACTCATCTGCGAACAAATTGCCATGAAAAATGTCCTCATCTAGTCAAGGGAGGTATGATATCAACTTAACAAAAACTAGTGATTTCTTAGACTTTGTCGAAGCGAAATTGAGATCAAATTCTTGCAAAATAACAATCCACTTATTGTATTCCCCCCTATGATATGCTTGGTGAGGACATATTGAAATGGATTGATATATGCAACTATAATAGCTTTGAAAAGTAATATAAAATGTCATAATCTTTGAACTGCATGTACGACGACCAAGGTTAGTATCTCTACGTGAGAGTATTTAAGTTCAGGATCGACTAGGTTTCGACTGAGATATTAGACAATGTTCTCACAGAGCTCATCATCCTTCTGAACCAAAACCATACCAACCATCCCTTCGGACGCAACGATATAAAGCAAATAGTCTCTATTGAAGTTTGGAGGCTTCATCAGAGGTGTCGATACCAAGGATTTGTTAAGAGCATCAAAATATTCCTGGGCTCTCTCATCTCGTATAAACGGAGTATCTTTCTTCAAAAGACGCATTAAACCCTTAGTTAAATTTGCATAGTTCACTATGAACCGACACAAGAAATTATCCTTCCCCTGTAAACCTTGAAGTTGTCGAATGTTTCACGGGGAGGCAATTGAAGTATTGCCTCTACCTTCATAGGATCTACCATGATCCCATGCTCAAATACTAAGAATCCTAAAAGATGGCCAGACCTACTGCAGAAGATGCACTTGTAAGGGTTCAACCGAATGTGATAGCAACGAAATATCTAAAATACTAATCGAAGGTGAGTGGAGTGATCCACGCTCTTGCGAGAGTGAGCAACAAGATCATCTAGGTAAGCTTCGACAATATGCTTGAGATCGTGAAAAGCAAAGGTCATGGCACGTTGGAAGGTTGCTCCGATGTTTTTATAGCTGAAAGGAATTTTTCGATATGCAAAAGTACCCCAAGAACAAAGGAACGATGTCTTATGTTGATCCCCGGGTTTGTTTTGAATTTGATTATACCATGAAAATCCGTCCATAAAAGAAAAAAATTCACTTCTCGTGCACTCATCAAGAATCTGTTCAATGAAAGGAGTCGAGAAGTTATCTTTAGGACAAGCCTTGTTCAGGTCTTGAAAATCCATACATACACAGATGGTTCCTTTCTTCTTATTCATGGGGATGGGGTTGGACACCCACTCAGTCAAGGGAACTGGGTAGATGAAACCAACATTAAGTAGCTTCTCTACCTCTACCTTAATAGCAGGGACCTTCGTAGGATTAACAACTCTAAGACATTTTCGAACAGGTCTAGAATTCGAATAAGTATTGATATCATGTTCGACAATGCTAGGGTCGATCCCTGACATGTCTTCGTACGACCAAGCAAAT
The DNA here is from genome assembly GCA_009831015.1 of Picea engelmannii. Taxonomy (NCBI): domain Eukaryota; kingdom Viridiplantae; phylum Streptophyta; class Pinopsida; order Pinales; family Pinaceae; genus Picea; species Picea engelmannii. Next base: position 670,418 of record ML776553.1, on the reverse strand, counting down.
ACGTCACAAAATTATTTGACGAGATCGGTGTAGATCTGAATTTCTCTAGGCGAACAATCCACACCGATATATATGTTCTCAATTTTGCCAGGAATTCGAGAGATATCGATCGTGACAGTAGGAGAAATATTCGCCATGTTTCCTTAAACATAAATACCATGCGTATCTAGTGGAACCACATCGTGTCCGACCATCTCACTCAAGGTAGATCTAAAGTCATCCTGTTCGATCCTAACAAGTTTTAGGAGGAAATATTAGTGATGATGCATGTTTTCCCGAGGCTTATCAGGATCATACATGGCCTCTAATATTTCTTCATCTGAAGGTAAAGTATCGTCAAGGAAATCATGCGAACATGATGATTGGGTGGCCCATATTTGTTTAAGAAAAGGATCCTCCTCGTCCGTCTGCGAGGATAAAGTATCTGGGTTAACAATAGCATTAAGAATAGCGTGATACACAACTTCTGTTGTTGACAGTGGCATCTCCATCCCAATGTGAGAATGACCTTCGTATGACATAGTCGAGGAAGGTAGGGTCCAAGGGTCATTGAAATATGAAGTACGGAAAGGAAGAGACCCTTTCAATGACGAATAATTATTGGAAATGGCATGAATGTGATGGATTGGTGCCACAAAAGCAAATCTACCCATGAGAGAGGAATACATTTTGACACCAACATCCTCAGTTTCCAACCGAGAATTGTTGATCACTGGGACCAAAGGTCCAACTGATGCATTAGGACTAGCGTGTGTAAAGGACAATTGATCAATCATCAATATTTTCCCTTCGTGAAAAAAATATAGAGTGCGGAAAACAAACGACACGACTGCTGTCATGGCATAAGTCCAATTACACCCTAGTATTAAATTATAGTCAAAGGGCACATCTACCTCTTCGACATCAACCTCCACTGTCTTTCCACCTAACTGGACCAGAAAAGCAGGAAGAATTATGTGGGGTCGAAATGAACTCCCATCAAATGCGGTCAACATAATCATAGATTGGGATAGAGTCAAAGAGCCAATGGATTGATCCGGATTATTTTCAGCACGAAATGAGAGCGGAGATATAATAAAGAAATGCACAAAGATATCACGTATATCCAGTAATATAACAGAAATATATCATAGATGCAACCATAAACACAGAGATACAGTAATACACGATTTCTATGAAAGAAATGTACAGAGACTGTAAAAATACAGAGTGAAAGACTCACTAGAATGGTGGCAGCTTATCTCTGAGAAGAGATGTGACGGCTACTCGCATTCGCAAGAAGATGATTACAATGAGGCTCGGAAGGC
>ML776553.1:642944-665570 GCA_009831015.1 Picea engelmannii | reverse complement strand
TTTTCTGGAGGAGGGGGAGACTCTAGATATGTAACAGTCCGTGAAGAACCATAATGATGAAATCAAGTGTCTACATCAATCTAATACTTGAACATATTGACACATAGATGGCCACCTTCATGTGTCGAGAGGTTTCGACTCCCGCTCGATGCATTTCTAGTGTTGGAGGACCCCGAAGCCATGTGTTGATTATGCAAAAATGGCTTTGTCAACACAACAGGTGGCTATGATAAGAGCCTCAAGGCTTCCTTGATTTTGGGGCATAGGGGGGTAAGGTGATCATCTTTACAAAGTTTACACAGACACTTCACCTTCTGTTTTTATTCTTTCCCTCACCATCATTATTATTCGATCTATCATTGTTAGTGTCATCCTTGGAATTATTATTATTTTTTCCACCCTTACAATTATTACCACATCCTTTCCTTCTATTCCCTCTAGGTTTTTGGTTACCATTTGGGTTGGTCAATGACTGTATAGAATGCACATCTACCGACTGAGTGGGAGTGGAGGATGAAGCTGAAGCTTGTCCTGGTACAGGCTGTCTTAGAGACAAATTCTTCAACTGTTTGATCACCAAGTCTGTAGACTTAGCATTTACAGAGCCTATGATGCCATCGGCATGAGGCCCAAGATTTTGTCTAGGGTCATAATTTGATCACGATGTGTCAGGAATAATTTCATACAACTTCCCAGACTGAGCATAAATGAGGTCTAGTTGTTGAGATTTGAAAACAACTTCTTCCTTAGAGGTTACTCCAGATGTAGAAATATCCTTCGAAATATAAGGCAATAAGGACTTAAGGAACCACTCCAACAGAAAATCTAGAGGAATGTAGGCTGTAATCAACGTCTTTCATCTACGCCACTCTCAGATATGGTCCGACATATGCGTGGCCTTATCTTCGCGAAATCCCGACAAAATTTCTATGCCGACATCATAACGAATGGAAAACTAGAAGTGGTTGAGAAAGACCAAAACCATCTGATTAAAGTTTCTGTATGTGCTCCCCAATATCTAAATGTACCACTTCACGACGACCCCCATGATGGTGCATTGAAATAGCCTCAAACAAATAGAATCGTCATTAAGGGAGTTGGATGAGAACCAAAGATGAAAAGTAGTGACATGATCACCCAAATTCTCACCATTATTGCCTTCGAATTTTGGAATGTTCGAAGGGAGCTTGGTGGGGATGGGAGGCCATAATGGATCACGACGCACAGGGTCGTTCATTAATTTTGAAAAATCTTGCAGATTAAGCATGGCTGGAAAAGGGAGTCGGGGTTGCAACATCTAAGCCCATTCTCCTGGTAAATATTGGTGTTGAGGGATTGTAGGCTATCTAAGGTTCTGGTATATACCATGGCCCCGTCCAGTAGGACAATACCCCCCTCCAAACCGATTCATAAAAGTTTGTATGGGTAGCATACCTGCGGAAGCGACATAATGAGGGTTATATACACTACCCCTAGCCGGAGGAGCTCTTGGCTGGGGGTTTCCCATAGCGTGAAACTGAATTCCTCTGGATGGAACTCTGGAGGAAAGAGGGGGATTCGCCATAATAAATGCATTTGTCAGGATCAACATGGAGGAAGAAGGGGTAATGAATTAAATATAAGAAGTGACTTGTCCGCCCAGTTGGGAAATCCATCCAGGAGCATTGCGACTAGGATTAGAGCTAGAAGAAAGAGTAGGCCAACCTCCAACTGTAGGATTCATTTGGGGAATATGACCTCCACCAAACGAGAGAGGAGCATAAGGAGGAGCCATGCCCCCAGGTCCAAAACTAGGATTTGCATTAGTCGCTGGAATAGAGGATGAGAGTTACTACGTCATGTTGGGCATACCAAAAGAAAATGGATTAGAAACCAGAGGTATTGACTGATAATTGCAACTGGACATACCAAAAAGAGATCTGAAAGGATTCATTCCTATGGGTTGAGTATAATCCACAGGTTGGGTAGTAGTAGGGGTGGGGATCTCTAACACCCCAACCATCGAGGTTGAAGGAGTCAAAGGAATCCCACTAATCATAAAAGATATAGGAGTCGATGGACTCCCGGTGACGTTCGGGTTTGATTCAATACTCATAATTGTATTATCACAAGTTTGGGAGGTGGAGATATATGTACCATGTTTATTAAATTTCCGCCTTTTAGAAGGAAACTTCGGTAAAGACTCAAGATGTAGTGGTAACTTCAACAAATGACGAGACCTGCAAGGAAGTTGGTCTTGTTCCACGATGACTCAAGACTCGAGATATAAAACCAAATCCTAGGTCCAATTAACAATCAGAGAGCACACCAAAATAAAGCAAAAAGTCCAAATGAAAACAAACATGATATAGTAGCTGAAAAGGGGCCTCCCTCACTAGACTAGGTATGTGTCACCCAAGAGGGGCCTCAGACTCCCTTCAAAATATTGGAGGTATCTGAATTAGTTATAAGGGCCCTCATGGGCTTAACACTGGAGTTGGTCAGATCCTCTCGGAGAGGTAATCCTCCACAAAGGTTGTGTGATGTCTGACCCTTATCTGACTCAGGGTACCTGCATAATAACCCCTGCAAGTAACCTCTATGGCTACCTATGTCAAGCAACTAGAGTCACCACAATATAACCAATGCACAGGCGAATAGTCGTAAGTTCGGTCCACCATATGGGAATGGTAACAAAGCCCAAAATCTTGAAAGCACCGCCTCTCACGAAGGTAAAGGTACTAGAAAGACCCCCAAATATGAATATAACCCCATAAATATCTCTGATGCTAAGAAGGTATTAGAGGGCTATCTCTACAACCAACTTCGTGCGACCTCGTGCTTAACTCTGGTGTGAGCAGAGCCTCCTAATGTCACTAATTACACAATGGGTTTCACCACTCCCTGGTCATACACATATGTTTAGTTTAATAGCCTCGAAGAATTTTACTCACAAAATCCTATTCCAAGGCCCTAGGTCCTACACTTGTGTGTGTACCTTGAAAAATAAAATCGTTTCTAATCAATTTTAATTAATCAATGTTACTTTTAATGGATTTTGCTTACTCAGGAGTTGTGGTCGTGAAACTGGTGGTATTACGACTCAACATATAAATGAAGCGAATGTAAAAACATTGCTAAGTACTAATATTGAATTCTAAAGAGATGGTATGCTTCTAAATGCAATCTCTACAATGAAATGAAATGCAATCTTTCCACATGTATCAAAATCAATGCGAAATAATCAAAAGAGAAAATTCCATAATGCAAAATAAGAAAATGTTTTTGTATTTTCGATATAAAGAAAAGAAAATGAAAGGAATTAATAGCAGCTTCACATGCAGACCCTACTGCAAGCAAAAAGAGACAATCCAAGCAGGATACCAAGAAGCAAACCCTCAGACCAATGTGCAAGGACAACCAATGAAAAGGATGATAAGAAAGAATACCACCTAAAAATTCAACAACAAGAAGGTTTCCTACCACTCTGTAAGCACTTAATAGTCAAGACAGAGACCCAAGAAGACTCAACAACCAACCAAACTCACCCAACAAACACTAAACGCAGCCACCAAGACTAAAGGGTTGATGTATGTGAATATTTGAGAAAAAATTGCGTATGTATGTTCCCTACAGGAGGATAGCTCGTGTATGTACACGTCTGTCAAGGGAAAAACCACATATATATAGTAAAACACTACTAGGTAAAGGGTTAATCCAAGAAACTCAGATTCAAAGTAAAAATAGGATGTCAAGCAATCAAGTGACAAGGAAACTCAGGCTAACAGAGAGAAAAACAAGGAGAACACACTCCAAACCCCAAAAAAGAAGATCAATCCCTAGTATGGTCGCCAATTATGTTACAAGGAAAATCTCTCTATGGCATGGGGTAAACCACAACAGATGGAATGACATGCATAAATGATCTCTAATCCCAAGTATGCTATATAAATAAAATGCTAACAAGACAGGGCCAAGAGCCTACCTCATCCGAACATTTGATGAAGACCACCGTTAAGCACACAACTCAAAGCTTTATACCTGCAACTTTTCCTCAACAACCAATATACACACACATATGGTGATAATATGTAATGTTAGGATATATATTAGCACAATCCATTAACATTCATGACAAATACGCCCATGGAATAATAATTCAAATATTCACAAGATATGAATTGGACGAGAAAACAATATTTCTATTAAAATAAGCATCACAAGTATATAGGTGACAAACTTCTGTAATGACACAAATCAGAACCGAGCAACTAATTCCCTCCACCTGGGCCTCCACCACTTGAATCCTCCACCAAAGGCAAGCTCATACAAAGGAGACAATGAGGTTCTCCATCATAAAGTAGGAAGAGCTTGGGGGCTGAACAAGGGGTTCAAACTTTCAAGGATAAAGGGATGGAGACTCAATATGAAGTGAAATTTCTTCAAAGTGTCTTTGCTCTGAAAGTTGAATTCTCCCTCAAGGATTGGATATGGCTCAATTTATAGTCTTCATATGGAACTGAAGGGCCGATTTGGAGCGTTTGCAGTATATGGAAGGTCAAGGATCATGGATCTTGTGACATGGCATGGAAGTCCAACATAATTTTTTAATTTTGAGCACCAAACCTGATGTACGCAAGTTGAAGTGGAGCAACCTGCATATACGCTTGTTGTCTAACTGATAGGGCACATATATGTGGGAAAATGTGCTTTTTTGGCTCTGGAGGATATAAAAGGGAACTTCAAGTCTGCATAGGGAAATGTAAAGGCCATCCAAGCAAGTTGCATGGGGTGAGGAAAAATTTGTTGTGACAACAAGAGTAAAAGACCGTACAACATCCACATGCAACAATTTCATTCATAAGTTTGTACATTTGTAACTTTCACATATTGCACTTACACACTAAGGATTTGGAGGCTCTCCTCTCTTTAGTATGCTCTTCCCCCTACGCTTAAAGGTGATCTAGGAGAATTAGAAAAATTGAATAGTTCTAAAAAATCCTTCATAACACCTATAAGCATAATGAACCAGTTTAGGACCCCAGTTCCAAACCCTTAAAAGAAACTCTAAATCAACACACTATAATCCTCCTTCAAGAGATCAAAAAATAATATTTTAGTGTTGGTTAAGATATCGGGGGTAGGTATCCAAAGAACCCCCTTTTATCCCTTTTCATCTAAAATATAGAAGTTGTCCAAGGTTGCTTAAAATCCTTCATCTCAATTGTGCACAAATCCAAGGTAGAGAGATACCCATGAAGGGGAATCAACTTAGGTCTAGTTGTTCCTGTGAGTCTACTTGAGTCACCAAACTCTTGATAGACTCCAACCCGTGATGTTTTTTTGAGGATGAGAGTCCCCCGATAACATTTGAAGAAGGTAGCCTAGTTGCCAAAACTTAGGATTTCCACATAGGTGGCATTTGTGGGATGGCTTCGCACCTAAATCATTCTTTGTATGTTATTGGGAATTTTTCTAGTTCCATTGGCATATGCCCTTAGTACCCTTCACTATAATTTATTCTTTCACACCTTCACTAGTTCTCTTCCGATGGATACAAGCCCTATCATTGAAACTATTGGAAGGCCCAGTGTTATTTTTAGAGTAAGGATGCTAGGTCTTTAGGAGATGTGTTTTTTTTGTTTTTCACACCCTCGTGTGAAATATTTCATCGTATCAAAGCATATATATTTCTTTAGACTAAACTACCAATATTTCTGCATTCATTAGTGCAATTGTTTTAGTTTAGTTCAAATCCATTTAGTTTACTAAATAACTAATTAACAAACCAAAGCCATTTAGTTTACTAAATAACTAATTAGCATCTTCCACTTGAAAGTCACACACTCATTGCAAGTCTAGAACCATAGGGGACCCTTTGGCACCCTATTGTTCTCAATGCCTACTAGGCCTCCCACCAGTATTGGGAGGGGTTCCTAGTCTTACTGCTTCACCAATTTGATCTCCCCCTCTATATTCACCTTTGAACATGACATTGTTAGGATTAACACTACTTGGGTCATCCTTGTTAGGGTTATATGCTCAAAACAACCCTTTCTCACCCCGACATTATCAATGCGTACTAGGCCCCCCACTAGTATTGGGATGGGTTCCTAGTCTTGTTGCTTCACCAATTTGATATCCCCCTTTGCATTCACCTTTGTACATAAAATTGTTAGACTTAACACTACTTTGGTCTTCCTTGTTGGGATTAGATGCTCAAAACAACCCTCTCAAAAGATCTTCCTTAGTAGGAACCAACTCCCATTAGTTAGGCTCAATGGCAGGTCTTCCACCACCACCAAACCCAAATATGACCAATCTATCATATATGGTTTCACTTAATCTTCAAAATTATATGAAATTTACCAGCGATCCCATTTTGCATGTTGCAACATGGCCCCCAAACCCAACCAAATTAGCCTTTGGCATTCAGAAGTTTGAAGCTAAGTTGGGGGAAGACCCAACAAACCATATCATGACATTTCACTTGTGGTGCTCATCCAATAGTATCATAGATTATTATATTTGGCTATAGTTGTTCCAATGAACCTTAAATAAGCCATAAATCAAATGGTATATCGACAAAAAAGTGGGATCACATGCTACTTTCACGTCTTTAGAAAATGCATTCCTGGATTTTTTCTAGTTGCTAGTTTGTCATGACACAAGTGTAGAAATTCTCATGGATTTTCACCAAAAGACCTCCACACACATCATGGACCATATCCACGAATGATGTTGGAGGTGCAACCTGTGCAAAATTGAGGTTAAATACAAGCTCCCCATGGACTTGTTCTCGAAATCCCTCTTGCTACTAATCACCAAGGGCATGGCCACCACCATGCCCTAGATTGAGGACGAAGCTATCCTCAAATATCAACACTTTGATCTAATATACATGCAATCCAAGTAAATTTAAACATTCCTACCCAATGCCCCTCATCCTCAACCATTTGAGCAAGAAAAACCTAGGTCATCTCACTCCGTAGACTGATTGAATGAGCCCATGACTCATTTCCATCCACCTTGCAAACCCTTATCCTCATATGGTACCAGTCACTATGGAAACCATTTATGGTGGAACCCCCTCATATGAACCTATTGACAGAACTCCATATGCATCTAGTAGTATGTCACAATCTCCACCTCCTCAAATAATGGGGGCACAACTTAGTACACCCAGGGAGTAACATCCCCCATCTAGGCATGCATGTTGCCCTATATGTACACAATCCCTCCTTTAATATTTAGAATGGAAATGGATGGCATCCACATCATACAACCATTATGGAAACCCACCTGTTGACGGGTCCAGATGGCATGTCAATTAGGTAAGGGAGAACACTCGATGGAAAGTCCCAATTAGACTCACTCTCATTTGGGATAGCGTTTTCGACCAGAATATTGGCCTGGTTGCCACTCTAAATTTACTATCTAAATATGAATCTAAGAACTGAAGGTTCTCAAATGAATTAAAATATAAAACTAAACTAAACTATGCTACCTACAACTATTCTAAGATGTAGTCCTAGACTAAAACAATCCTATCCCGATCAGGAGTAGACTGAAGAATATTGAATACAGTTAAAAATAATACCTTTTGAATTATAATAAGTTCATACATTCAAATGGTAAATGAGTGAAATAATATCATAAAAACACTAACAATTGATTGCTAATTGCATTTAATAATATTATAACTGCATTCAATGGAGGAAGCTATGATAATCTACGCATACAATAAAATTGGAGAAAAAATCCATACAATAAGACTCGCAATACTCAAATAAAGGATAAATGCATTAATAAAAGTGTCAAATACATTCACCACAATCACAAATTCTGGAATATCTCTCGCTCTTTATTAATCTGGAAGTAAGAGTATTATTTGTCATTACAAAGGGCAAAAGTCCTCCACTCATTATAGTCATCTTCTTTATAGAACACGAGGAGAGGATTTTTGGATCCTGTAACTATCACCCTGTCATATGACAGTTACAACATATCATTTCACATTCCCAAATGAGACTTTACAATAATTACAAAATAATCAAAATACAAAAAGTTTGCTTCAAGAAATCAAACGGTCTTTGATGGTTACATCTTGTCCATGAAGTATTTCCATAGTTTGAATTCTCCTAGTATGGTTTCTATTGTTCTCAACCGCATCTTCTCTAGGTCTATGTCATTGTCGCGTTTTGGGATTATGATCTTAGTCTTCAAAATTTGCTTTGTCTGTTGTATGAAGTATTCAGTTAATGAGATCAGTTTGACTGACTGCATTAGTTTTGTCTACAATATTCCTATATCAACCTCATTAATCACTTCAATAGGCTTCATGCTAAGATTTCTTCTATTTTCTACATCTTCCATCTTGGTTTGGACTGGTGATGTTTTCTGTAAGTCTACAAGAGGATTCATCCCAAACTGTTCAAGTAGACTGTTTGATTCTCTCCACAACCTTTTGCATACTTCGCTGACTCCTTCTTTGGTCTTCTTGATATTGTTTATAATAGCCATCCTTGTACTAAGGAGTTTGTCGTCCATGATTCTCTATTTCTTTGTATAAGCTGGCAGAGTGTTAGGCAGGTTCAGATGAGCCTCTTTCCATTTTGTGATATTTTCATATGCACACTGAGATTTCTAGTATTTTTCTTTCATGCTTTTCATATTCAAGCCTAGATTAAGTTGATTAGATTTGTTCTTTTGGATTTTGTTCAATACACAAAATATTTTCTTCTGCATATTCTTAAGTTCTTCATTTTTTCTAGTGGCTTCCCCTTTGATTATATCCAAGACATCGGATTCCCTTTTGTTTTCTTCTCCAATCTTCTGCAGGAGGTCATTATCTTTTTGCAATTTCCAAACTTGACTTTCTATTTTCTCATTATATTTACTTATCTCTAATTTCTCTCCTTTTAGCCTCGTCACTTCTTGAGCATGTGTGTCTTTAAGCTTCTGTATTTCTCCTCGATGCAGCTTCTGGGTCAAGCTAACTTTCTTCTCAAATTCTAAACTTAGTTTATTTTCTTGAAGTTGCAACTGCTTCTCCAGTTCCTCTCGTTGCAAGCATTCCGTTGTCATGGTTTCTTTCTTGAACTCATTGGATACATCATCTTTGATGGTATCCATGGAAACTTCTAACTCAATAATTCTTGCTTTAGACATTTCTAGTGCTTCTACCACTTCATAAACCGATGTCACATTCGCACCAAAGAAAGCATTAAGGGACGATGCTTCCTGTATGAAATTTTCCTTAGGATTTGGGCCTTGTTATCACACAATCTGTAGATTGGGAAAATCCCAAACCAATCCAAGGGAGTATGAAAAAAATGGGAGTACCTACCCACTATCACCTTAGATAGACACTCCCCTCACTTTAGTGTGATAAGTCACCACAAGGGGGGAATCTCGGTGACCCTAGGGGGATTGATAGGGAAAGTGAGAGAATGATCAATGGATCCCCTATAGTTCAATCTTGGATATGAAGAAAAGTATTGAAGACGAGTCTTGTGAAAGGTAAAATGGTTTCCAAGTGTTGTGCACATGCAAAACAATGTTAGCCTTGCCCAGAACAAGACAAATGATGATGAACCAAGCATCTAATCAATGGGGAATCGGTAAGATAAGCTTGTTGTCCCATAACTGCAGCATATATCAGATTTACAACATCAAAGACTAAGTTATAACAACTGCACAATTAACCATCTAAAACATCAAATGATTATTGGATGATCAAGCCCTAAACGTGGAGATAATATTCCAATACTTAAACTTAAGTTTTGATGGCAAAATAGGGCTGCAAAAAGATGTTATCAGAAGTATATTAGGTCAGCCTTGTGGCTGTAGCAAAATTTTGCTACAGCAGTAAGTTCTAGCCATTGAAATTCACAAGCAAAGCACCCAAATGAAATCCCTTGACAAGAAGAATAATTAGTACTAATTACTTGCAATTTTCAGCAGTAGAAAGATGGTAAATGATGATGAAAGAGTGATTTTGCAACAGCCCTAATGGCTGTAGCAATAGTTTATAAAAAAAAAGAGAATTAGTTAGCCAATCTAGACGTCCTTAGGGCACAAGAATGCTTATACCATATATAATCAATTCCAACTTAGACAATTGCAATATCTCAACAATTCACGCATACCAATGCAATGATTTTATATCTCCAATGCAAATTAGATTAGTGCCTTATCAATTGGGTTATGGGGTCCTTTGTGTAAAAACTAGTTTTGTTACTTCTCTAGGGGTGTAAGCATTTTTACTCCCTAGAGCAAAAAAAACTAGCAAGGTAAATCTAAGAGGGTGTAGGCCTTTTTACTCCTCCTAGCAACCTTTGCAAAGTAGATTATCCAAGACAATAGTGATAGATCTTAGTGGAGGGTGTATGAATTTATAATCCTCCAAGAGATTAACAAAATTAACCTTGCAACCAAGAAAGAAACAACACAAGGCATAAATTCCTTACCTAGTCCAAGAATTAGCAAGATAAACCCTTCTTTACCAAGAATATTCCATGACAAGAGCAAGAACAAAGCATCCAAGAGATAATGCCTTAGCTTCCTTCACAAAAAGACAAGTGCTAGCATCCAATAGCACGAGAGAGAGAGAGAGAGAGAGAGAGAGAGAGAGAGAGAGAGAGATGTGATTTTCCCAAGTAATTTCAGCCAACACTTTATTTATACAAGACCTTTTAAACCAAATTTGTCCACATACTTAGGGAGGTCGACCTCCTTAATTTTCCCCTTTACAAATTATAATTCAATTTTATGAAAGAAGAAATCCCTAAATGATGATGTCATTCCCTTTAGGGGTAATGTTTTGGCATGATGATCAAGTCGTTGAGCTTATTGAAGGAGATGTTGGGCCTCCAAAGGCCATATCTTCAAGTGCAAGGGTCTTCCTGCATCCAAATGTGCCAAGACATCATCAAATCATCCAACACCACCAAGCCGTATCCCTCCAAGTGTGACGTCATGCCCCATAAGAGTAGAATGCGGCCTCCAAAGGAAAGCATTGGGGGCTAAGAGGGAAAGCACGTCAGCTCCAAGGGAAAATCAAGTGCCTTCAAAGGCAATGTCCCTCTTCCAGGTTGTCCAAAAGAGAGGGGGTGCATCATCCAAACTGTAGGATTCATGCCACAAATGAAGGTCCAAGTGACCTTGTACCTTCACGATCAAGCTTTCACTTGTCAAAGACTAGAAGAGACAAAAAATTATGCCCTCAAGGGTCCATAAGTCACAATATCATGCCAAGAAATCCATATCTAATAAAATAACCACCCGACATGTGCATCAAATACTCCCTTTTCAAAATAAACAAATGCTCAAAGACCTTATACAATTTTCCAAATTTAGATATGGGAGAGGTGTCATGGTGCTCTATTGGGTAAACTAGTTCCTCAAGTAGGGGAAGTTCCCAAGGAGAAACCTCTATAGGACATGTAGTGAATGTGAGGTGGATGGGGTTATACTTCTAGGTATGGGGTTTCATGACATACAAGGGCTCGTATTGTCTCATTTATGGGTGGCTTTGTTGAGGGCTAGCCACATTTGTTTTCTCTTTTTGTTTTTAAGGATTATTTTTCCCCAAACCCTTTATTAGCCATTTACTTTGCATGTGTCACCAAGTTGAAGACAATAAGGGGCACTAAAAAGGAATTGCATAGCCCACATATTCTCTAACTTGGTTCGCATGCCTTTCCAAGTTGACTTCAATAAGGGACACTAAAAAGGAAATGCATAGCCCACAAACGCTCTACACTGGAAAGTTTAAGTAATTGATTAATTATTTATTTTATGGATCCCTTATTTCTATTTTTTGAGAATCTTTTCATTTCTCTCGGGATCCCATGGTGAGCCTTTGTTGCATGATGTTTTTTTTTCTAGAGAACCTCTGAGCCTAATGGCCCCTTCTTCCCATGAAATGAGGTACATGCCCTCTTTGGGTCAATAGGCCCAAAAACCTAAAAGATGGGGAAATAGAGGGGAAGAAGTGATGGAAGGTGGAAAGTATGAGCGGGAATGGTATGATGAACCTTCAAGGAGACCCCCAATAGAAACCCTTTACCTAAGGGTGGCCACTTACTAGGAAACCATGACACTCACCAAGGTGAAATAGGGGAAAAAGCATAATTTCCAAGCAACTGTTTTCAAAATAAAGAAAGGATCCTTTGAAACATGTTTAAATGCTTAAAATATTAAAATGACACTTACCACAATACTGGACTTGTTACCTCATGGAGCAAGACCCATTGTCCTCTATGGGCCAAGTTGGGTGTGGTGGACACTGTTTTCATTGATCAGATGGTGATGTGTGGTATGATAGGGGCCCATGCCTGCTCATCTACCTCTTGGTACTCCATGTTTGCAACCTAAGGGCCTCAATATATCATCTCCCTAGTTATCCCTAGAAAAGGGGGATAACAAGCCTACTTTCCACTTAATTTTTATTTGAGATGTTTCGTGGCTTGCACATGTTCCTTCTCGTTTACTTTTCGTTGTCCTTTTCTCAATAGCTTTAGTTTTGTGGATGTAATAATATTCTCCAACCCCTACAACAACACCTTCTACCCCAAGTTTTGAATATGTAAATGAAAGATTACCTGGAATTGCAACTAATGGAGTACATTCTTCTTATGGGACCATGATCAAGCATGTGCTCAGATTTGTTTCCAAATCTTCATTCAATTGTTCAAGCTCCTTTTCTTGTGACTTGGTTGTGTTTATTTTATCGTCTTCCTCTTTCTTTTTCCTTTCCTCTCCTTGAGTAGCCAAAAGGTTTTATTCTGCGTCCGACTTCCTTTTCATCTCAAGCTCCTTATCTTCTTGAGCCTCGACTTATGTCTTTGCATTATATGACTTTATTCCATGACTCTTCTCTGAAACTGGCCCTTCTACTTTGCTTTTTTCTAATTCGACTTGTTTCTTCTCAACTTCTGCCTTCTTTCTCTATTGGTATCTTTCCTCAGCTTCCTCAGTTTTCCTTGCTATTTTTGCTTCTTTCTATTTCTGTTCTAGTTCCTTGGATTTTCGTTTCTCTTTATCTTGCTTGAGTAGCATTTTGAGATGTTCTATCATCAAAACCTTGTCTTCATCTTCCTCTTTATGGATTTGTTCTTTGGTTGGTTCATTCATAAGCCTTTCTAGTACTTCTTCAAATACAGGGCTCCTCAGAAGATATCCTCTGCATAATTAACCTATTGAACAATTTTTGTGCTAACTTGAAAACCCTTATGTGCTCATATATTGCATTTTGGGGATCATGTACTTTCTTGTTTCCAGCACATAAAAATATCTCTCCTAGAGTTTTGGCCTCTTTCTCAACATGTTGCTTGTTCAACAAAGAGTATTTTCCTATTTGGAGAGGAAATATTGGCCAATATCTTTTATTTTTCTCCAATAAATATGCAATGATCCCTTTGTCGACTGTCTGATAGCCTGCTTCCTTGGATAATAGTTTATCGGGAACATATTTGGGCAACAAATGAGGTGGTCATGTGGCTCCGTATATTTTGACATAAGTGTAATACTTCTATATGTACCAATCTCCTATTTCTCCCAAGGCCTTGATGGCTCCTGGAGATATGCTATGTGGATGAAATCCAAAGAAAAATTTATGTAAAAGAGATAGAAAGTAATCACAAATATCATACAAGTATTCTTCATAGTTCACTTCCCACAACTGTGAATAGTACACATGAATTGGGGCTTGGCTTGGGTTCCAAGCCCAATTGAAAGGAAGAAATTTATGTGCTACACAAACTACATCGATAAGGTAGGTCATCATGTAAAATCTAGGATTCTTCATACCTTGGGATTCCCGAGCTTGAGTCATGATGCTGAAAGATAAGATGTTGGCCCAGTCTAATGCTTTCCCCATCTTGACCACTGCGTAGGCCATCGAAAACCATTCCATTATGAAATGAGTGTTGGTTTCCTCTCCATAGAGCTTGCAGATCATTGCATTTAGGATTTTGTACGGATCCTTTAGGTATTGTGCATGAATATATATTTTCCCATGTTTTACTGGCCATTCTTCAGCTACAAACCAATCCTCCATCAAGGTTTCGAAGTCTTTGTGATCAACTATGAATTTATCCAGAAATGATTCATCCAACGATACAGTAGGCTATGGGGTTTTATATTGAATTATGAGGTCTTTGGCCTTGAGAGACGCAATTGGAACACCTGATGCATTAAATATCATGGATGTATTTTTTTTCTTGTGGGAAAACACCATCTTGCGACGTCATTATAAGGAAAAAGCATTGGGCGAGCTGCATAGTGTGAATTCCACTTTTCCTAATGTTTATGTATTTGTCGATGTCTTCATTGTAGGGCAGGTACTTTTCATTCTGAAATATGTCATATATCTTAGAGTATTCTACATAGTGATCCCTTATGTCATGGCTACTCGTGTCTGTAATGTTAAGAGAGTCTGGACCTGCAACATGGGTGGTTCTGACAGCTGTCTAGTTCTTTGCTTTCCTGGTCTATACTTGAGACATCTTGTTGCCTGTGTAAATTGTCACACAGAAAATAAAATTACTTTACCTTCGAGTTTATTACAGAAAATAGTGACTTAGAAACAAAAAATACATACCTGTTAGCTTGAGATCTTCAGCTCAGTGGGATTTACTTGGATTTTACAACAAAAATGCTTATGTTTTGGGTTTTTTACAAAAATGTTGATGTCGATTAGGACTTAACATAGATGTTATAACTTTCCAATTTTCCCCAAACCCTGTGTAATTAATATTGAATGCGTTACAAATGAGACTCGTTTAGAGTCGTACCAGTCGCCATTGATTTTCTCAAATACATATCTTCATTTGTGACCATTGGCACGTCGTCGGGAGTGGAGTAAAGAGGAGGGGAAAGATCTCCGATCGTATCACCATTGGAATGATATCATTTCAAAAATTTTGGGATTAAGGTCATCTTCCAATGGAGCTAGTTATTATAATAATCATTTATCATTAAAAGAGTGCCATGTGTATTGAGGTTTTATATGTTACTTTACCTTACAACATGTTTATTTTATTTAGTTAAATGAATCATTGTATGATGTTTATGTGGAGGGGTTACTTTTACGAGGTATCGTCGTTGAAATATTCTCTCAACAGTTAATGGTTTAGGAGTTTGATTGTCATTAACGAAGTCTTGGGTCCATGTCGTCGTTGATAGATATTAGAGATAGCATAAAAGGTAATCTTACGACTTATCCTGACGACGAAAATGCAATTAATGAATCAATCAAGTTATGCCATGTCGCATAAATCAAAGTACAACCAAAATGTTTCTATTGCATTATGGTTTAGGGTTGTATTATTATTTGTTCAACGCATAGTGCAATATTTAACTTCGGAAAGTGTGCAAGGGCTCATCTTCCTTGACATGTAAGAATCATAATATTATTCATTGGAATTAGGATGTCATCGTTGACAATTCTCAAGTAGGGGCACTTGTGATTGTAAAGTTTGTTACTTCTGGATGAAGACAAAAGGTTTGAATTTCAAAGGATGAAATTGAGTAAAGAAATCACGAGTGTTCATTAAGGGATGCAGGTTTTCTTTTTTTATGAATAGGTTGCGAGAACCAATGCCTTCTTGACAAGTCATCATGAAAGAGGGGAAAAAGATGGGTAACGACATACAACTCTTTAGGGTACGGACTTGGTCATTGACCAAGAAATAAACCTCTCCATGAGTGCATATTTGTTACACTTTCTCGATGATGACATTGGAGAAGCGTCATCATCGAAAGAATTAGAATTAAAGGTAGGGTCATATAACTTTAGAAAAGGATTGTCGATGACGTTTAAGTGAGGTCATATGGTTAGTGAGTCTTGGGAGCATTGTTATGAAATGATTTTCAACGAAATAACCTAATATTCTCATGGTGAGGAAAACTAAAGGATGAATAATCAATGCACCAAAAATGTTCATTGTATCTTGTGTCAAACCAACTTATGAAATCATGCACAAAGATTAATTTTATGAATAGATAGCTAGTCGGGTAATAATAATTAGTATCTTGTAAAAAAAATGGTAGGTTGGTACCCACTAAAGAAATTTAGTAGGTTGTTGTGTATGTTACAACAAATGGTGAGTTGCTGGCAGAGCCGATTATCTATATCTTGGATAAAACTTCATATTACATTCACCTGATTATAAACTTGATGAACAATTTTACATATTGACATGTACTGCAGACCCCACATCACCTACTCTTTCCTGAGAAATAGAACGCAGGACAACCCAAGTGATCTTCAAGATAATTCTTGTGAGATAATAATGGGATGGGGTTTACTGATTTAGTTCAGGAATCTGGAGGTGTTGGACACCACATAAGATTATTCGTGACTATTTATAGACCCGTGTGTGTTCCTCATCTCTTCTTTCTCAACATCGTTTCACTGCCAGTGAGTGTCCATAGCCCCGCCAAAGGTACCTCAACATCATACGAGTGTAGCCCCGCTGCCAATGAGCGTCCATATCCCCAACAAAGCTGCCTCAATATCATACAAGCATACCTCGACTGTCAGCAAGCTTCGATAGCCCTGATGGGTTTACTTGTACTTCCCACACAATTATTGGTGCTTTCAACTTCCCAGTTTCTTTAAGCTTCAAGTTTCACCCTTTAGATTTGTAATAGATGTGGAATTTCTACATAATGGGTGTCTAGGAAGTAGGGTGATACAAGAGTCACTTTGATATGCTGGTCTCAGTTAGTATTTCATCCTCATGGGTCCTGCCCCCAACAGAGTCTGGATTAACCTTTATGTTGAAACATGGATGTCTCAGTAGGTATATCCAGAAAACACTTGTAATTGTTAGATGTTCTGTAGATGTAGGATATTGAACTAACGGTGAGAGTGATCCCACAGATAAGAAATCATCTGCAATTTTAAGTTCTTATAAACATCACATATGTAGTCTGGGGTTTTATCCAAAACAAGGCATCTTGGGTTTCTCCTATGAGTTGTAATCACCTGTGGTACTATGATAAAATGAAAAATATTTCTTCTCACCTGAATAGCCATTTAGACATAAGCCGAGCGATGCACTCTATAACATAATCTGCCACAAGTCTAGTCTTGTGCATGAAACATGATAGATCAATAATGATTTCATTGTAAGTGAAAAGGGAAAAATAAAACTAAAAAACACAGAGGAAGGAGAATAGAACAGATTTATTTAGAAAATATCTACAAAAAAAGATAAACCTACTATGTACAATACTGAATCACCTGAGGTGATTAGGAGAATTATCGTTTAAGCATTTGTCCATTGACAATGAGATCCTCCTCGTCTCCCTCCAATGTTTTGATTTTAAAAGTTGTTGCTCCAATTTTCTACTAGACTTGATATGGACGTAGCCAAAGTTTTTGGAACTTTGTATGTTTCCCTTTCATCCCATTTGGTTTATCACACTTAAGGACAAGATCACATTCTTGGAAATCCTTGTATCCTATAGATGATTTATCAAACCATTTTTTAATTATTTCTTGATGTTGCATTAAATTATTTTTGGCCTTTTCCCTTTCCTCTTCGAGTTTCAGAAGCATAGTCAACCTTTGTTGCATCACTGGGCACTCTTGGTCTTGAACAAATTGATCAAGTTGTAAAGAAGGTAAAAAGGTGTGAGTAGGAAAAGTTGCTTCTTGTTCATAGACCAAAAAAGGGGGGAGTTACCCAGATAATATTTATGCGTTACCTTATCGAACCATAGAGAGTTAGGGAGGGATAAATGTCAATTCCTTTGGTGATTAGTTACGGTTCTTTTTAGGACTTTGATTAAATTTTTATTGGTTAATTATGCTAGTCCATTCCCATGGAAATAATAATTAGTTGAATATTTGATTTCAATGTTTCGTTCTAGAGAATATTCAGTTAATTTCAAAGAAGAAAATCACTTACCATTATTAAAAACCAAAGACTCAGGGACACCGAATCTAGTAATGATGAATGCTTCTAGGAAATATATCACCTGATTCTCGTTGACGATATTCAAAGGGATTGCTTCAGTCCATCAGGTGAAATAGTCTGTTGTTGTTAGGATGTACTTGTGCAATTGAGAGGAATTAGGATTAATTTCCCCTATCACATATAAACCCCATTGTTGGAATGTGAATTCAATGGTAACTGGTTGGAGGGGAAAAGCAAGTTCCTCTCTTTCCTAGTTGACCTTTGGCATTCCTGGAATTTCTTGGCATATGCATGAGAATCATTGAACAAAGTAGGCCAATAATATCCTGCTCTGAGTACCTTATGATATGTAGTTTCGCCTTCAAAATGTCCTCTAGCAGGGCTGTCATGAAGTTCATATATGACCTTATCAACTTCCTCTTTTTCAAGACATCTCAAGTAGATGACATCATAATTTTTTTTGCATAACACTCCTTGGATGAGCTGCTATTGTGTAGACTTGAGTTTGAGAGATCTCTTCTTCTTCGGTTCCATATAATGTGTAGGTGTCCCATGGGTTAGGTAGTACTTCATCTCATAGGACCATTGGTCATTGTTAACAGGGATATAATAGACTTCTATTTCAAATAGATTTTGATGTTGATACACTTCATCCTCTTCAGCCTTGCCGTGCGCCGTTTCAGTTGTCAGCTTGCCCCTTGAAAATTTTAGCAGGATTGATTTCAAGGTCATATTCATGTAGAGCTATTATCCAATATACCCCCTTTTCTCCTGAATATTTATGGACTAAGAGGTTTCTTATGACTGGGTAAGGCACAATTACTTTGGTTTTAGATTTGCTCAAGTAAGGCCTGAAAGGCTTGACCACCTTGAAGACAAAATAGGATTGTTTATTTACGTCGGGGTAATATAAGTTTTCTCCTTGTAGTCCCAAACTCATAAAGGTGATGGGATATTCATTTCCTTCTTGATTCTTCCATGTTAGAATAAGAAAAAATGCAATATCAGAGGCAAATGTGTATAGTATAAAATCTTTGCTGAAGTCATGACTCATTAGCGTTGGAGCCAGTATTATCTTTGCTTTGATATTATCAAAATAATCTTTCTTTCTAGGTCCCCATTTGAATTCTATGTTTTTCTTAATCATGTCTTGGAGAGGTTTGATAGTTTCAAAAAAGTTGAGAACAATTCTCCTCATAAAATTAATATTGTCGAGGAAAGACTGCATCGACTTCTTATTATGAGGGGGAGGTATCTTTGATATGGCCTTAGTCCTTTCAGGTTCGATCATCATACCTTCTTTCGATACAATATATCCTATTAGTCTACCTTCATCAACAACAAACACAGATTTCTTTGGGTTAAGAGAGATTCCATACCTTCTACATCTGTTGAACACTCTTCTTAGATGAGTTAAATGATCTTTTCTTCCCTTAGAAAAGACTGTAACATCATCTAGGTACACTACCATATAATCACCAATGAGCCCCCTGAAAGGCATGTCCATGACTCTTTGGAAGATTGCTCCAACATTGATTAGTCCAAAAGGCATTTTCCTGTAAGCATAAGTCGCCCATTTCATTTAGAACACAATTTTTAATTGATCATTATGGGAAACTAGGACCTGGTTATACCCATAAAAACCATCTAGTAATGAGAGCATTTCAAAACTAGATACACATTGTAAAATTTGTTCCCTGTGTGGCACAGGGTAATTATCCTTCTTTGAAGCTTTATTCAAGTTTTTGAAATCAATACAGAGTCTTATGTATTCACTTTTCTTTCTTACAGGTTCAATATTGGAAATCCATTGGGTATGCCTAACACAAAAGATTGTTATTGTTTCCAATAGTTTGTTCAACTCTGCTTTTACTTGTGGTTCCAGGCTGGGGTGCATTTTCCTCAATTTCCACTGAAAAGGATTCATTTGAGGCTTCACAGGGACAATGTGTTGGATAATATTGGTGTCATAAGTCTTAAGGTCATCATATGTCCAAGCAAAAATATCCTTGTACTCTTTAAAAAATTTGATAAAATCTTGTCTTTTAGGAGGAGAGAAATTCTTGCCAAGATTTATGGTTTGAGGTATGCTACTGGTTTTTAGATTAATGACTTCAAACTGCATGGCTGAGCTGTTGGTTTTGCAGTTGGTCACTTTCTTGAACTTGTCCTGAAGGTTAGAAATCTTCTCCTGTCTCACCACACTCTTAGGAATGTTATTAATTGGGTTGTCTCTGTTTCTCTCTAGCATTTGGTTAGTTAAGTCAGGGACATCTACCTTGATCATTTTGACCTTCATCAATTATGGAGTCTTTGAAGTTACCTTCAAGATGCAATAATTTTATGATATGCTAATCATCATCAAAATCTCTCCATTTGGTCACATTATCAGGGATGGAACGTTTGTACAACAATTCCACAAAAAAGCATCAGACAATAATCCTTTAGATGGAATAAGCCTAGATGCTATGTTTGCTAAGAGTTCAACTTCATAATTTAAAGAATAAGGAACATGACTGATATTAAATGCATCTAAATATTTAATAGACTCCCATACCTCCTGTTGGTAATGTTTAAGGTGACTTGAGAGGAAATGTATGGTGTTCATTACTAGTCTTATGACAATCTCTGAATCACCAAATACCTTGATTTTATTTGCTTCCAAGTCTACTACTTTTCTCAATCTTTGGAGTAGGGCTTCATACTCAACATTATTGTTTTTTCATTGGAACTCAAGTCTGCAAGCTATAAATTTTTTATTGTCATTAGGGTCTTTAAGTATACAACCAACACTTGCACTTTCAAGAGACTTGGACACATCAAAAAACAAAGTCCACATATTATGATCTCTTTTCAGTTTGTGTATGGACTCTGAATTCTCTTTACTTTCTAAATTAGCGTGGTTAGTGAAATTAGCAAAACCCTCTATTCTATCTCTAAACACTACGTTAGACTCTACACGATCATTTTTAGGTTTTTATGTTACAATGGGGCTAAAAAATATGAGTGTAATGAAGGATTTCATATAGTGTGTTTGATTCTGCATGAGGTGAAATATCAGTTATGTGGTTCCCAAAAAATGACTCATATGAATAATTTCACATAATAGAATGACTAAACATCACATGTTCATTCAGGTCAGGAAGGTCAGTTGCCACATGCTTCATATATCTTTCCCTATCAACGCTGATTTGATTGGATTTTCCATTGTAAGGTAGCCATAGGTTTGACCAATTAGTGGCAAAATATCCCTTTAGCATAGTGGACCAGTCTTTGCTGAAAAGCATACCATATGCATCTAGTATATCCACGACTATGTCTGATGTATTTTAGGGTTGGATGACATCCCGATCAAAACATTTTTCAACTCTCCAATTACTTTAAATTTTGTCCTGTCTAACTGTATAATTTGGATATCATATTCTTTTGGTTTGACATTTAGTTTCTCACATACTTTAAAAGGAATCACATTGAAGGAAGCATCCAAATCAACCATACAATTATGTACATTTCTATCAAAAATATCGAAAGTGATAAAAAAGGGAGGAGTAGTGGATCTAGATCTTTGATCAGTTAGAGATGCATTTAGAACTGATTATTTCTGGAATGTCGTATTCTCTATAGATGATCCAACTTTACCTGGACCTTTTCTTGTGCCCAAATTTATTTATTTGGTGCTCCTAAAAGTATTACCTTGTAGGGTTCTGATGAAATTATCTTGAATCTGGGGAAGTTTCATGAGTTCAAACAAAGAAGTATTTGATTTAGTTTTCTTTGGGTCTTTCAAGAAATCATATTCGAGTTTCAATGGAGGAACAAATGGAGCAGTTTGTTTGGGAGTTTTATCAGTGTTCTTCTGGATATGGGGTGTTGTTTTAGGGGGGTCAGAAGGAGAAGTGGTATCATGGGAAGTAGTTTTGCTGGCACTTATCACTAAGGTCTACTCAATACACCCACCTGGAAGACTAAAATTCTTGCATAGAAAAAGTCTCAATATATGCACACTAATGAGAATGATGGGGGTACCTAAGTGCTTGAATCTAACCTAGCCCGACCACAAAAAATGCATGACACTTGCACGTGATTTTTCTTCCCATGCACCCTTTTTGATGTTAATGGTCATCTCACTCTCGATGGTCCTAGACTTTGTTGGCTTATTCACCCACATTATGTTTCTCTAACCACACTATTTGGGGGTACTCCTCCCCCTTCCACGCAGAAACCTACCCCTACTTGAGTGTGTTAACCTTGGTTATATAATAGTCACCCTTGCACCCTATGCAATGCCTTTGACCACTATGCCAATCATTACATGAAACTCCCTCCATTGTAGTCCACCCTTGTTGCTTTACAACACCAATTTCCACCACTGCATCATAAATTTTATTTAAGCCAACATGTGCTTCTTCCACCTCACATGAATCACGTGGAATTTACTACCATCTATGCTATATCCTCATTTGTTGGTTCTATTCCTTCTAAACATCCCTCTTCTTTGTCAAGAATTGACATGGGTACAGTGCCAAACACAATCATTTTCCCTTTCAACGCTTCCTCCCATGTGCAATCTATGGAATCTTTGTCCATATATATTGTTTTCAAGTTTTATTAGATCCACCTATCACAAATGGAGTTGATATTGGTCACAAACTAGACCCATACACCCTTTTACCTAGTATGGCAATTTTACATGTAACCCCCCTTCCAATAT
>ML776553.1:522741-543652 GCA_009831015.1 Picea engelmannii | reverse complement strand
TTGCCTCAATGTATGTTTCTTGAACAAAAACCTCATCAATATTAGTAGGTCCAAACATAATTACAATGTTACAAATGTGTGCAGGTAAACCTCCTATATACTTCATAAGAGTTTCTTGGGTATGTAATGGAATGTATAACATTAATGTCATATTACAAAATTCATCTATGTATTCTTGCATTGTTTTTCCCTTTCTTAGTTTAAGACCTTTCCATTCAATTAAAGCCTTCTCTTTATAGCCTAAAGGATAAAATTATTTTTTAAGTGCAAAAACAAAAAATTTCCATGATGGAAATACATTACCCACTTGTTGCATGCCATTTTCCAACTTGCTTTGCCACCAGATGAGTGTTGTTCCTGCAAGTCGAGGTGATGCCAATTTGATTTGAGTTGCCTCATCTTTGATTTGTTGCACATTGCAATAAACTTCCATCTGTCTGACCCAATTATCAAGCCTCTCTGCATTGACTTCACCATCATACATGGGTAATTCAAACTCCACATCAAGCTTAAGTAAAGACATATCATGTTTATGTTTATGGGAATGTTTTCTTGTGGTGGATTTGGAACTTGTACTTCAAGAAGAAGAAGTTGATGGAGAAGAAGGAGGTTTAGGAGGATCCTCTCCTTCTTCACTTTTGGCCTTTGAATATTCACCTAGAATTGGTCTTTTCCTCTTCAAGTAATCATCATATAAAACCTTTACCATCTCCGACATGGCAAATAAAGTCTTTCGAAACTCTATCTCATCATGAGAAAGTCCCTCTTCCGATGCCATCTTCTCACTTGGAGAAGTTCTCTTTTTCGATCCAATCTTAGGATTCTCTTCAACAAGCTCACCTTCACCATGATTCATATTTTCCCTGGTAATCATGCAAACTCAAAAACCAACCATCAACTAGCTCTGATACAACTTGATCTGAAAAGATCTTTTAAAGACTATGGTTAAGTTTTTAAAACATGAGTTCTTTAACCATTTAGGAATTGAAGAAAGAGGAAGAATTAATGATATAACATGGCAACCATATTAAGATATGCTTATTTGAAAGTAATAAAAAAGAATCAACAAACCATAACAACAAAATTGTTAACGGAGTTCGACAATATCGCCTACATCTCCGGGCCTTTGTCTTAGTGGGTGAGGCTTTCTTATTTCTCTTCAATGCTTCAAAAATACATCAGAAAGTGTCAAATGGATTACAAACTAGTATGGCTGTGTTCTGCTATACCTCAAGAACCCAACACAATTGATGACACTGAAAACGGTTGAGCGAAGGTCCCAGAATTGGCCCGCAAAGTTCCTCTCCTAAATGGCTTCCCTGCATAAAACTGACTTTGGCTTCACAATTCTACAACATTTTTCCTCTTCTGAACCTATCCAAGCCTACCAAGAACCACTGGTTTTTATAGGTTTGAAGTTGGCAACAACCTCCCAACTTCCTCCCAAGATCTGGCCTCAAAAAGGGCTCCAGATCTCCCAAAAATGACTAAAATCTGCCAAAACCAGGCTAAAATCTCAATAAAAATTATAATATAAAGTCTGAAAACCCAAAAATGACCAAATTTGGGTGCAACCCCCTATTCTTCTGGCCCCTGGTTGCATGGGTCTCTGCCATGTGGCCGAAGGCTGGCTGGCGCGCTGGTGTTTAGCCCTTAAGTCCCAACCCCTGGTCGTTGGCATGGCCATATGGCCTGGTGCTATGACCCCACGCGCTCCATAGGTTGTTAGATCCTATTCGTTAGCCCCTGGTTGGACGAGACTGGCCCCCGCCAACTGGGGCTTATCCCAAAATCTGCGCAACTTCTAATTTAAAAAAAAATTCGCCCATATCTGTATCAAGTAACACATGTAGTGGAGGTGGTGGCGCCTTGGTTGTTAAGTCATTGGCATGCCCAAAGGTCGTGGGTTCGATTCCCCTAGAGGTGGAACAAAAATTTTACCCAGCCAACCTTGGCCAAATCTAGGCTGCCATGTGGTGCCCTGTAATTGGGCCATGTGTCACCCTGGGATTGGCTCATACTATTGACGCATTAGTCTAGTCATCTACCCAGTCAGCACTACCACATCACCACTGTACATGCCACATCACCATTGTACATGCCACATGTCGCACTGTTGTACTTGCCACATCATCACTATACATGCCACGTTTCATCCGTACTACATAGTCACCTTCCGTATAGGTCCAACTGCCGTTTGTACTGCCATGTGCCAGCCTGTCATTGGGCCACATCACTGTACAGACTGCCACATGTCATCCATATTGTGACACATGTCAAATCCATATAGTTACAACTCAGCCTAAAAATGTTGAATCTGTGTGACACGTGTCACCTCCTGGTGACACCATGTCATCATCATGATGTCATGTTGACATCACTTGTCATACCTACTGACGTCAACATTGACTTTGACCTAGTCGACTTTTTACCTATTTGGGAATTTGATCAGAACACGATAACTTTCGCATACGGTGTCCGTTTGAGGAAAAAAAATATATGGCTGGAATCAACGCAACGATACAGACGCAATGGCACTAGTTTCGTATGATTCTGATAAATTTTATTTTTAGGCCTTCCAGGATCCATTTTGGATCATTCAGGTACTTCTTTTGAAACTTAGCATGTTGCATTTCCAGATATTGGTTTTGTTGCTGTAAAGTCTGAATTTGTTGCTTCAACATTTGCACCTAGTGGTTTTCATATACACTTTCATCAACTTCGACCTTTGGCTTAATTAAAATCTTCTCCTTATTCCTATCCTTTAGCCCCTGTTCCTCCTCTATGGCAGATTTGTTGAGGTCAATAAACAACTTGGTTTTTCTAGACCTCATCTCATATCTGTGTGCTACCTCAAAACCTTCTCCATGTTTTTCTTTCAAATATCCCTACATTTCTGATATCTTTGCTTTAATCTCTGGTTTGGTGTCATCTAAAATTTACTCAAGAACTAACTCTGTATTTTGGATAATTCCATCAGAGTCCTACTTGAGATCTGAGCCAAGGTCCTCTGCATTTTTTTGTAAATCTGAGTCTGCAGGGTACTCTATATGAACAATTGCAAATTTTATCCCTGAAGTTTCACCTTTACTGTATTTCAACTTTTCTTTATCCCCAATCATTTTTTTCAATGTGTGGACTTCCCATCTTTTCCATGTTAGCAAATCTAGAGATGTCCTCATCTTCAATTATAATTGGTTGGGGGTCTTTGAAAGATGGATTAAACATTACTTTATAATTCAACCTTAATTGATTTGTGAGCCTAGTTTTTTTGTTAGGCTTACTAGGCATTTCAAGGCCCTGGTTCCCTTTCCTCTTTCTATTCTTATTATTTTCAGACGACTCCTTAATCAAGGTTTCCATAGGTACAAATTCTGCAGTAACAATCTTGGGACTGTGTTGTTTATTTCTCTTCTTTTTGTCTTGGGAATTTTATCCTCCTGCATGGTGGAGGTCTAAAAGCTCATCTTCAGAGTGCTTGGGTGACAATGGGCCCTGTGGAGTATCATGTTCCTCTTGTTGTCTACTACAAACTTTGTTGCCCTTGGTCGCTATTTATTTTGCTATAGATGATCTTAGCTGCATTCGGGGGGTTTCCTCCTTCACAGGGGTAATTGATTTGGTCCTTCTAGATCAGGTAGCCCTCTTTCTAGATGCATATTTCTTACTTTTTGTTTGCTGGGTATCCTTTAAGGAGCAACTATATTTAGGGGAAACCCTCATTTCTGGGTTATCTTTGTTCTTTGTCTCTTCAGATTGTGGGTTAACTTGTTGTTCATGTTTATGTAATCCTACAAATTGTAAAAAATATTCTCAGGGCATATCTATTTGACCCAAAGAGAAGAGGACCAATTTTTTTATCAAACCCTGGTGATATAAACTTTTGTGGGCAGATTCAGGGTGGCTCTGGACCCTTCTAGCCATTTTTGTTAAACTTTTGAGCAAGTAAAAGGGTAGATTTAATTCATTATCCCCACTTAGGTGCATGATAAAGCGAAAGTGATAATAGTGCACAATGGAGAAACGAACCTCGCCTGTGATGTACCTTTGGACTGTTGTGAGGATACCCCACCATTCATCTTTTATCCACATGTTGGAAATACCCTGGCTCCAATTAGGTTTTTGGTGTTCTAACACTAGGAACTTGTTGTAGAGATGTGGTGGCAATTTTCCTTTCTTGAACCATCTTTCCCTACAGACCGGGAGAGCATAGGCTGCCCTAATGAAATTATCTACGATATGGATAGATTTGTCCTTGAGCCGGTTCGGGAACCCATCAAAATTTTGTGCTAATAGTAGGGCCACACCAGTGTGGTGTCTTTCGAAGGCACATATAAAATCGTACCATTCTACCTTGATGAACACATCTCTGATTTCCAGAACAACTTTGTGTAGCTCGAGCCCCTGTGGCTCTATTCTGTTCAGTTGCCAATGATATCAGAGAGAAACCATATCATTCTGACTGCCTCTGTTGCAAGTGATGAGCTGAATGTAGGTGTTAATCTGATTTATTTTACCACCTGCAGTGATAATTACCCATAATCCTGTGATGATGAGAATTTGAGGTGAAAACCTGCACGATTTTAACACGATCTCTGCAATGATGATCAACTAGTGGTAACCCTCGTTAACTTGAGTTCCCATGATCATGCACACACATGTAGGTGCCAACATATCATTTTTTAATTTTTTTTTTAACGTTTAAAACAATAAAACAACACATTTTTGTGTTGTTGCAAGAACACGCCTATTCTTGCAATCTGTGCTTTTTTGCATCAAAGGCTTTGGTCAACCTACTATCAACCCACTAATGATAAATTCATGATGATGTGTGTTATTAACTCAAAACAAAACATGCATTAACCTTTCAAAAAACAAGAAAATGATGCAAAGCCAAAAGAAGGGTGAGAACAAAAAAATCTGACCCATTATACCATTGAAAGGAACACACCAAAAATCAGGCGAACAAATGGATGGGATAATGGAGGAAAACAGAGGACATGTGAAGACCTAGGTTTTAACATAGTCCATGAAAGAAATCTTCTAACAACCTACAACCAACCCTCACAACCTCATTAGTCACAGAGTTGGGTTATTCCACTATTTACTAATGGTCCACCTAAGTAAACATGCAGAATAATTATTCATGCAGTCTTTGTAGTCAATTTGACCATTTCGCCTATGTTTTATTGATGATTATTGAATATCGAACCCATTACATGGTTGATATTAGGCACCTTCAAGAGTCTCTCCTCTCAATAGGAGCCTCTAGCATTGAAACCCCCTCCTAGGCCTCACCCACCTCCCCTTAATAGGAGCGGGAACCATCCTCTACCCCTATTTCCTCTCTGGTAGATTGTTGGTAGGATACCCTACCTCCCATCCTGCCAAATTCCCTCTTGATCTATTAACAAGATATTACCCCTCCTCCTGAAGAACACAACACACATAATTGTGTACACATTTTCTATATTTCCATGGTCATTGGTCTTATGCTTCCAGTTAAGTATTCCTTATATGTTGGTATAGATACTTTCCACCCTTCCTCGAGAAAGGTTGTAACTTCCCATTGGCCAGAGTCTCACTCTGTCTACACAATATTGACATCCACATGCACCTCATCACCTAACAATCTATCACACTCATGTGACATTTATGGTGCCAAAATGTTGATCTAGTGAGTCCATGCCTTTCATAAGTCCCTTACCCCCTCTTCCCATGTATTCCATTTAGACGAGGACATTCTAGAGGTGATGAAGACACTAGACTACCCTTGAGATGTGATTCATCATCATTCATTTTTCCTCCCTTAGAAGGCATTTCATTCTACCACATATTTGGACATATGTGCAATTGAAACCAAAGATTTCATTCCTCCCAGGAATATTGATTGGTTCAAAAACCTAATCCCAGTCCTATATGATTTTAAAGAAGGTAGTATGGCCACTATCTCTACTATAATCAAAGTGGACATTTCCATCAAACCCGATGGCACCAAAGACATCCTCCTTGGAGTAGTATATTCCTTGGAGGAGGTGCTTTTATACATGGCTCTCTTTCAATACTTTTGGGAAATATTTACTTGGTCTTATGTAGAAATTTCAAGAACCAATCCCACCATTATCGAACACCACATCGACACATGGCCTAATGCATTTCATGTCTGACAGAAGTAGAGGCATCTTCATCCTTCCAAAGCAATGTCGATCAAAGTTGATATTGATAACCTTCATAAAGTTGGCTTCATCTATCCATTTTCATATACTTCTTGGGTATCTGGCCTTGTCCCTATGAAAAAAAAGTAGGGCACCATTCATGTTTATACCTACTTTCAAGATTTGAACCAAGGTTGTCCCAAAGACAATTTCCTGATGCCATTCATTGACCAAGTAATTGATGCATATGCAGGGCACATGATCCTTTTCTTCATGGACGGGTTCATAGGCTATAATTGGATCCAAATCCACTAGGTGGATCAATATAAAACAACATTCACCACCCCTTGGGGAACCTTCATACATCACATTAGTCCTTTCGACAAAAATTCCAAATCCACCTTCCAGTGGGCTATGACCTACAACTTTCATGATCTAGTCCACCTCATATTGGCCTATTTGGATGACCTCACGTTTTGATCCAAAAAGTGATCCCAACACTTGAAAGGCATTCACACTATCTTTGAAAGGTACCGTAAGTAAAATATTCGCTTGAACCCCCTCAAGTGTGTCTTTTGTGTCATTTTTGGATGTTTATTGGGTTCATGATTTCCCAATATGGAATCATGGTGGACACCTTAAAAGTCTAGGCTATTAATGAGATCGCCCCTCAAAAGGATTTGTTCCAACTATAACATCTACAAGGCAAGGCCAACTTATTGTGATACTTCATCCCTAAATATGCCACTTGGGAACATGTCTTCTTATGTCTTTTATGTTGGGAAATTCCAATCCAATGGGATAATTAGGCTCAACAAGCATTTTATGCATTAAAATATGCTCTCTCAAAAGCTCCATTAGTCAATCCTCTTGACTTTAATAATTATTGCATCCTTTATCTATATTCTTTAGGAATGTCTATCGTAGGAGTGCTAGTGCAATAAGGGGATGATTGTCTAGAGCATGCCATCTATTATGTAAATTTTTTTTTTTTAGGACCTCCCCTGAATTACAATCACGAGGAGAAGTTAGCCCTTGCCTTGGTCCATGTCATCTAGAAATTGTGCCATTATAATTTGTTGTGAACCACACAAGTCATAGAAAATTCCATTCCCATGCAATACTTACTCAATCAATGGCTCATTAATGGAAATTTCACTTGATGGATTGTAATTCTCCAAGAGTTATATCTAGAGTTCAATACTCCTAAGAGTAATAAATTGCTAATCTTCATTTAATTCATCATTGACTTACCATCCAACACCAAAGATCTGACAATGAACAATATATTCTAGGATGAAAACTTGTTTATGATATCTTCTGATGACCCATGGTACAATTCCATCCTCACCTACCTTCACACCTATAATTTCATCCCACATCTCTGTCGGGATGATCGTTATCATATCCACCACCAAGTCCTTTGGTATATCCTCATAAGAGAAATTATATATTGTTTGGGAGTAGACACTATCCTATATTGATTTCTTACACTCAAGGAGGTCGAACGATTCCTTAACGATTGTCATAACCATGCCTACAACAAATATTTTTTAGGAATGTCCAACGCCCAAAAAGGTGGTTCGCGTCCATTATTTTTGACCTACCCTCTTCCATGATTGGATTCATATAGTCAAACGATGTATGAAGTGTCAGGTGTTCACTCACAAAACCTGATCTCCACTAACTCCTTTGCACTCTGTCATTACTGCCAACCCTTTTTGCAATTGGGGAATCGATTTCATGATGTGCAATCCCCCATCCAACAATGGCTGCAAGTGTGTCATTATGGTTGTAGACTAATTCATTAAGTGGGTTGAGGCTATGCTTACATTCAACAACACGACAAACATTGTCACTCATTTCTTCTTCAATCATGTCATCACTTATTTTAGGGTCCCCCAACACCTATTCTTGGACCACGAAATTCATTTCGAGAATCAAGTGTTTCAAGATATGTCCTCCCTTCTTGGCTTCATCCATTAGTTTTCTTACCATACTATCCACAATCAAAATGAACAATTTGATTCTATTAATGAAGTCCTCAAAACCATGCTATAATGGATGGTTAATAAGCACAAAACCAATTGGCATCACATGATTTTATTTGCACTTTGGGCCTACCAGACAATAATAAAAAATACCTTATGATTTAACCCCTTCCACCTCATTCATGGCATGGAATCCATTTTACAAATCAAGTGAGAGATACCAACTCTTCTGACAATAGTTGAATTACTACCAAATACCACCCCTCTCGAACAATGTCTTGTCACCTTAGAGAGCATCAATGAAGATTGATGCTCTTTATTACAGAATAATGAAACAATCAAGAAATGATCTAAGGCCATATTTGATCTTGTCATATCTATTTCCTCTTCTTTATTCTAATTAAATATTAGATGAGTGATATAACCCCTCATTATATCTCATTGGATTCACTGCTATTTCAAAGTCATACTCCTAAAAAAATAACACCTATTTACAATTTATTCTTCCTAGGATTGGTTTGTTCATTGAGTATTTCAAGATAGAGTGGTCTAAAAGAAAAATGAAATTGGTTTGCTAATAGGTAATGTCTAAATTTCCATAAACGCTATACCATTGCAAGCCCTTCTCATTCTATCATTGTGTAATTCTTCTCATAATATCATAGCGTACCACTAGAAAAAGATATTGAATTATCTATATTTACCTCTCTAGACAATGACAATACTACTCCAATCACTATCCTTGATGCTTGTATATGCACATGAAATAGTTTCAACAAATGTAGACATACTAAAATGGGCATTGAAAAAATAATCTTTCAATTTGGTTAAAACTTCTTGACATTCTCATGTCCAAACAAACTTTATATATTTCTTTAGTAATTTTTCTGGGGGTGATGCAATTTTTGAATAATTCCCAATGAACTTTCTATAATACCCTATGTGTCCCAAGGTCACATGCATCGTGTCACCTTCATTGGGATAGTCAGATTAATGATTGCAATAATATTTTCCTAGTCCACCAATAGTCCATCTTTGCACACCACATGTCCTAGAAAAATTCTAAACAATGTATAGAAAATACATTTCTTTCAGATTCAACGATCTTTGTCCCTATCTACACCTTTCTATAATCAACCTCAATACTTGGAAATGTTCCTTCAATAAATTATATATTGTTCAATCATCATCTAAGTATACCTCTAAAAATATATACATGCATTATTTGAAAGAAACCACTACAATAATTGAAAATTTTGTAAAGGCATTCTTAAGTCCAAAAGGCATTACATTATAGACAAAGCTTTCCTATTTTGTGGCAAGTTTTATCTTCATATTTCCCTCTACAATATTTACTTGTTGATATCCTATAAATCCATTTATAAATGAGTAAACCTATTTCCCTACTACATTTTCCAGAATCTCATCTATGAAATGAGTTAGAAAAATGTCATTCACACAATCTTGGTGCTAAAATCTACACATCCTTATTCATCTTATCTTTTTTCTCTGGATTACCATGGGGAAAATCCATTCATATTCTTCCATGGAGAAAACAAATCCTACTTCCAACATCCTATCCATCTCATGTTTCACCTCTTCCTTTATATTTATGATTAATCTTGTAAGGTATTTTCTTAATTGGTGCTATAGCATCTTTTTCCACCATAGTAGTTTAGACACCTTTGATTGGCCATTGTCCCCTTTATATCCCTCTTTTGTTTCTTGGGCCCACCCAAAAATCCACTAAAAAATATTTATTGTTAATCCACTCTACTTTTGGATCATTAAAGGAGCAAGCACTTTTACTTTCCCTTCAGTAAAGGTGTGAGTGCAGTTAAAATCACTAAAAAAATACAAAAAATGTGAAAATTACATGCTCCCGAGTGCGGTTTACAGGAAAGCTAAGTATATAACTCCCTAAAACCCGTGGAAAATGGTCTCAACCATACTGAAATTGTATAAAAGAGACCCAAAGGAAGAATAATTGGAGAAACATTGTTATTATACCAAAGTGATCATCTAGCCCAAAGATGTTGGATTACTGAGAGGGGGGTGAATCAATAATAGAGCAATCTAATCATTTTTAACTATAAAATGCAAGTGTTATATCAATGTAGCATTATCATCCAGTAGCTACAAAGTAAATAAACAATGAACAAAAGAACAATCATACACATACACAGTACACCTGTGTTTTTACATGGAAACCCAAAGCGGGAGAAAACCACATAATGCTTTTTCTTATATGTCTTTAAGAATTACATTCATTGGAAGCACCGACTTCCTTTTTTTTCCAGCTACAACTGGAAGGAGGCTCCAACCCCCTAGTTTCTCAGCCTACAACCTTAGGGAAGCTCCAAATCCCCAATTCTCTGGCTGCAACCAGAAGGAGGCTACAACCCCCTATGTTCTCCAGCTACAACCGGAAGGTGGCTACAACCACCTGTCCTTGCCCCGTCCAACCGCCCTGAAACATAAATGTAAAATGTAGACAATATGTCACTGTCACTGAATCAATCACTCCCACTTTCAACCTGTACCAATCAACCAGCACCAAACAACATGTACCAATAACCTGAACCATGCATCAACCTATACCTCAACCTCAACAACAAGCCCTCATCAATTTCATCGTCCAAATATGATTTGTAACTCTGTAGAAGACCTGGTGTATATGATCACATACCTTCAAACCTTCCTTAACAAGAGACTAACATTTTCATCAAATTTACTTTAGTCTCACATGACTAGTTTTGGATTAGTCAACAACCCTAACTTGCAATAATCATAACTATGTACATGTAATGAATAAAGGTCTAAAAATAGTACACAATGTTCTTTAGTGCCTTTTCTACAATTTCTCTAGGTTTCACTTCTTGGAACCTCTCAAAAAATGAGTTATAGAAAAAATGGCATACCTTGTTGAATTTTGGCTTATTCTAGAGAGAAAACTTGTAGAGAGTTCCCCGTAAGAAATATTTGTTGTATGGATCTGAAAATGGTAAAAAGAATACTACATATTGTACTTTAATGAATACATTTGGTCTTACTGAATTTGGATTTTTTATGAAGAAGTTATGACATTTTTACCCAAAACACATGTTTTAGACTAGTTTCAGGACTAGCCACAAAACCTATTTTCCACGGAGTGTAACTCAAAAAATACAACTACCCACAAGCTGAAATTTTTATCACAACTACTTGGATATGTTTCCTCAACGACCTCTAGATTTTGCAATCTGAATCATTCTAGAAAAAATGTTATTGCGAAAATGGTGAGATGACCTGTAAATAACATACCTTAGAAAGCATCATCAAAATAATTTATCCTCCCTTGAATTTCAACCTTCTTTACTTCACCTTCCCTTTGAAATTTTCCTTATATATCCTTTGGTTACCTTAGTCACTTGTATATATTCAATATTCTCAAGTGTAATTAAAATGATAGACCCTTGCCTCTTATTTATACTTTTATGTACCTTCCTCAAGGGGTTACCTTCTAACCATATTCAATCACTTTCCTTATTTTATGGCTAACCCACTTCTAACCACTTGTCCACATAGTAATTTGTCCATTAAATTTATTATTTAAATAATTTATTTTGTATCCACGTTGACTTATAGTACACTCATCACTTCACTTTATTATTTAAATAATTTCTTCTTTGCAACAACTTTGACTACTTTGACCTTTTGGGGATTCTATATGACTCATGAGGGTTTTCCAACTTCACATGGACATAAATCTCTAACTTTGAGGAGTTATGTGAAGTTCCACATACCACCGAAAATGACATTACATGTACTATCCATCTAGAATAGTATTACATTCAAATATATTAAAACTCATACCATTATACATCAAACAAACTTGGGTCCATTACCCAAACCTTTGTGCTATCGGAATTCGCTACCAAACTTTATTCAAGGGTTGACATCAATGAAAACCAACCCAAATAATCAACAATATTCCCCTTTGACATTGATGGCAACACTTTGATGCAATATTGAATTCATATCACTCATACTCCCCTTGTGTAAATCGCTCCCCCTGGAACCATGCCTATGTGCTCTTTCTCCAGGCATTTACCTTTGCATCTGATAAATCTCTTCCCCTTTGTCATCAATGGAAAAGGTATCTTTCCATATGGGGCTTCTCCCCCTGAATGAAATCTTCATGAAACTAATCTCCCAACCTGAACTGTCCTCTTTATGGTGCTTCCTCATGTAAATCTAAGACATATAAGATAAGCATTCAAAAACATTCATTTTGGAGTAGAAATTACTCCAAGTCTCTGACAAAGATATTCAAAGGATTCCCTTGGAAGTGGTTTTGTAAATATCTCTACCACTTGTTCTTTTGTGCCCACATATTCAACTCTGATGTTCTTCTCTTCAACCTGTTCCCATAGAAAGTGATACTTTATTGGAATGTGCTTCGTCTTGGAGTGCATCATCAGGTTCTTTGAGATATTGATGGCGCTTGTATTATCACAATAGATTGGAATGGGCTCATCATACTCAACTTGTATATCTGTCAAAGTTTGTTTCATCCATAGAACCTAAGTACAACATCCTGCTGCTGCAATATACTCTACTTCGTTTATAGATAAAGATATTGATGATTGTTTCTTTCTTAGCCAAGATACTAAACACTCACCCAAGTAGAACGCTGCTCCACTAGTGCTTCGTCGGTCATCAATGCAGCTTGCCCAATCTGCATCTGTGTAGGCAATAAGTGATAGATTCTTTCCTTTTGGATACCATAATCCAAACTCTTATGTTTCTTTGAGATATCTAAAAATCCTCTTCACTGTTAATACATGTGATTCATTTGGTGTTGCTTGAAATCGTGCCACCTATCCAACTGTCTACATTACATCTGGTCTGGATGTTGTCACATATAGTAAGC
This sequence comes from Picea engelmannii, assembly GCA_009831015.1. NCBI lineage: Eukaryota > Viridiplantae > Streptophyta > Pinopsida > Pinales > Pinaceae > Picea > Picea engelmannii. The sequence continues at coordinate 530,591 of ML776553.1, read as the reverse complement.
TACCAATCATTGAGTTGTATTTCCTCTGGTATGTAGACTTTGAATCATCATCTTTTCTCAACTTGCAACTAGTTTTCATAGGAGTGGTAACTAATTTGCAATCTTCCATTCTAAACCTATTTAGCATTTCTCTGATATACTTAGTTTGAGAAATAAAAATTCCTTGGTTTCTTTGACGTATTTGAAGACTCAGAAAGAAGGATAGTTCTCCGAGTAATGACATTTCAAATTCATTATGCATATCCTTTGCAAATTCCTGGCTTAACCTGCCATCAATACTTCCAAAAATAATATCATCAACATAAACTTCAATTAATAAAATACTATCGAGTTACCTTGATGTACAGGTTGTTGTATACACTTCCTTTTCTGAACCCTGCATGCTATAGATATTTATCCAGTCCAGAGTACCATGCTTTAGGAGCTTGTTTTAGACCATACAAGGCCTTCTTCAATTTACACACATAATCTGCATTCTCTGACAACTGAAATCCTTCTGGTTGTTCAATGTAGACTTCTTCTTCAAGTTCCCCATTCAGAAAAGTTGATTTCATGTCCATCTGATACACTTTAAAATTCTTGGAGAATGCATAAGCTAAAAACAATCAGATTGCTTCCATTCTAGCAACTTGGGAAAATGTCTCTTCAAAGTCGATTCCTTCAACTTGTGCGTATCCTTTACATACCAATCTAGCTTTGTTCCTTGTAACATGTCCTTCTTCATTCAATTTATTTCTGAAAACCCACATTGTGCCAATCACATTCTTATTCTTTGGTCTTGGAACCAATTCCCAAGTGTCATTCTTCTCTATTTGATCCAATTCTTCATCCATGGCCTTATTCCATAATTCATCCTTGCTGGCCTCTTCAAAACTGCTTGGTTCAATTGTAGATAAGAGTGTTAGGTGTGTTTGTTCTAGTGAACGGATTCTTCTTCTAGTCTCAACTCCTGCATCTTTATTTCCGATAATCTGATCTGAAAGATGATTCTTCTGTACTCATTTTCTAGGTGTCTTTGGAGGCACTTGATGAACTTGATATTTTTCTTCTGTTTGATCCTCTTCATCTTCCCCTTTCCCTTCTTCTTCATCTTCTGCTTCTTCTTTGTAAAGTATTTCCATTGATTAATTTTCTTCTTCCTTTAATTCTCGTCCACCTGTTTCATCAATTGTTACATTGATGCTTTCCACAAATTTTTTCAACCCCAGATTGTAACACTTGTATGATTTCCTTGTACTTGTGTAACCAACAAGTACTCCTTTGTCCACACGAGATTCAAACTTTCCCATTCTGCCATCTTCTCTTTTGATGTAGAATTTGCTTCCAAATACTCTGAAGTGCTTCACATTTGCTGGTTTTTCTTTCCATAGCTCGTAGGGATTTTTGTCATTCTTGTTTCTGAGCATTATTATGTTTTGAATGTGAACTGTTGTATGCACTGCATGTGTCCAAAAAATGTCTGTCAATTTTAAATCCATTAGCATTGTTCGAGCCATTTCCTGTACTGTCATGTTCTTTCTTTCAACAACTCCATTCTATTGAGGTGTCCTAGCAATGGAGAATTGCCTTTTTATTCCATGCCTACTGCAGTAGTCCATAAATTCATTTGAAGTGAACTCTCCTCCATTATCAGATCTCAAACATTTGATTTTTGAATCCATTTCATTTTCAACCATTTCCTTGTAGACCTTGAAGTTTTCAAAAAGATTTTGACTTATTCCTGAGAAAGAAAACTGTAGTCATTCTTGTATAATCATCAACTAATAGCATGAAGTATTTCTCACCTTTTAAACCATTTGTTTTAGTTGGTCCAACTAGATCAATATGCATAATTTCCAGTGGTCTTGTCATTGAATATTCCTTTGATTTGAACCTGGTCTTTGTTTGCTTTCCTTGTTGACAATGCTTGCATAAAGTGTTGGTTGGTTTCGTGATTTGGGGAATTTCTCTAACTGCTTCATTTTTGTTGACTTTGACAAGGTTATCAAAGTGTATGTGACCCATTCTTTTGTTCCATAGCCAATTTTCATCTTCCTTTCCTAGACAACACTTTTCATTTCCAATTTCACTTAATACATATATGTTGCTTGAAGTTATTGCAGTTGTTGCAATCAATTTTCCTGAACCTTCTTTTCTTATCTCGCACTTCTGTGAATCGAAAGTAATTTTATGACCTTGGTAACACATTTGACTTACACTTAGAATATTATGTTTCATATCTTCTACTAGTAGAACATTTTCTGCCTTGGTATTCTTGTTTCCAATTCTGTCTGTGCATTTTCCAATGATTTTAGTTGAATCATCATTTCTGAAGGAGATTGATCCATCTCTTTCCTTTCTTAATGTAAGAAACCTGTCTTTATCACCTATCATGTGTTTTGATCAACCACTATCAATATACCAACCATATTTCTTCTTTTTATCTTGTAGAGAGAGTGTGCATTATTCACTGCTATACAAATTATGCTTTCTTATCCATGTTCTCTTATGAGGTTCTTGTCTGTGACTATTGTAGTTTTGATGTGGTTCTCTAGGAGGGACTGACATTCTACAATTTTTGGTCATGTGTCCAAAGTTGTTGCACTTGTAGCATTCCACTTCAGTGCTCAATGATTCAAACCTGTTGTAGATTCTTCTCTGTGTTTCAATAGGCCTTCTTGGATAACCATTTTGTGTATGAATTTCAAAGTTGTTTATGTTCCTCCTATTAGCTCTACAATTTGCAACTTTATGTCCAAAATTATTGCATGCATAACATTAACCAAAAAATATAGTTTGATACCTGGGAGTTGAAGATATTCTAAAATGAGTTACTTTTATGAATCCTTCTTCTTCCCGAGGCCTATTTGTTTCTGTCGGTCGTTGATTCTGAAATCTAAAATCTTCTCGGTGGAGGAGTGCCCCTGTAATCTTCCTTGTAGGGCTTCCTATCCTCTTTGATTGTTTCTTCATAACTTTTTGGATATGTTTTTTGTTCTGTTGTTTTGGAGCTTGATAATTTTTCTGTCTGATTGTATCCAAGTATGGACCTGTCATGATGAGGCTTTTGACTGCTGATAATGCCATCCAAAACTTTTGAGTTGTTCTACATATTTTTCTTTTGAAGATCCTTTCTCAATGTGACAATCTCTGGTTCCAAATTTCCAACGATCATGTCTCTTTCTTCTAGTTGTTCTTTGAGTGCTTCTTCAATTATTTTATCTTCTTCTATTTGAACCTTCAATTTCATGATCATTTTTTCTAGTTCTTAATTGTCTTCTTTCTTGTCTAGTTCTACTTGTAGCTTCTTGTTTTTCTTATTTTCTCTTCTTATAACTTCTATGGAATTCAACAATTCTTCTCGGTAGTCAACTTCTTCCTCTTAATATTCTTATTTGGTGTCTTCTTTATCAGAGTCTTCTACTGCCATGAATAGAACTCTTTCTGTCTCACTGTTACTAACTTCATCTTCATCTGATGAGGAGATGTATTCTTTGGTGCATAAGCTTTTCTTGAAATCTTTCTTTTTGGTTCTTTTTCCTTTATATGTTTATTTGTGATTTGAGTAATCTTCATCATTCCTCTTATTTTTCTTATGGGGACATTTTTTTAGCAAAATGACCAATACCATCACAATTAAAACAAATCAATGGAAGCTTACCTTTATATTTGTCGTTGATTCCCTTGTTCAATCTTCTGACAAAGTTGTCCACTTCTTCTTCATCATCTTATGAGAAGACACGGTTTCTGCTATGTTCCTTTTATTTTTGATTTCCCTTTTGCTTTGACCTTTTGAATTCTTAGAAGGCTGATTCTTTTATCTCTGGATTTTCCTGTTCAGTTCTTATTTCATATGCTGTGAAGATTCCATGTAGTTCGTCCATGCTTGTTGATCCTAGATCTGCTCTTTCTTCTAGTGTTGACATCTTAGGATCAAATCTCATAAGAAGAGATCTTAGTACCCTTTGAACAATTATAGATTCTTTAATTTCTTCTCCCAATCCTATGATTGCATTTACTATTTCATCGACTCGTAAGAAGTAAGCTGCAATATTCTCATCTTCCTTCATCTTTAGTTGTTCGAACTGACCTCTGTATGTTTAAAGCTTTGTTGCTTTGACTTTTGAATCCCCTTCATAAATATTTTGAATTTTGTCCTAGATATCTTTAGTGGATTTACAATGTATAACTTTGGTGTATGCCGATTCACCAAGACCATTCAAAAGTGCATTTGTGGCTTTGTAATTATTTTGACCGAGTTTTATTGCTCTTTCACTTGTTGGCAGAACTGTTGGTTCTTTTGTATCCATCTACTACAGATTGCTAAATTTCAAATCCTTGTGCCTATATATATGTTTTCATCCTTTTGCTCCATAATGCATACTTTTGTCCATCAAACTGTGGCATTCCATTTTTATACAAGTTGTTTCTCTCCATGATCTACCTTTCAACGATTAAACTGATTCTTGAAGGAACGTGCTCTGATACCAATTGTTGGATTACTGAGATGGGGGTGAATCAGTAATCGAGCAATCTAATCCTTTTTAACCATAAAATTAAAGTGTTATATCAATGTAGCATTATCATCCAGTAGTTGCAGAGTAAATAAACAATGAACAAAAGAGAAATCATACACATACATAGCACACCATTGTTTTTGCGTGGAAACCCAAAGCGATAGAAAACCATGTAATTCTTTTTCTTATATGTCTTTAAGAATTACATTCATTGGAAGCACCAACTTCCTTTGTTTTCGAGCTACAATTGGAAGGAGGCTACAACCCCCTATGTTCTCTGACTACAACCAGAAGGTGGCTACAACCACCTGTCCTTGCCTCATCCAACCACAATGAAATATAAATGTCAAATGTAGCCAATATGCCACTTTCACTAAATCAACCACTCCCACTATCAACCTATCACTTCCAACCTGTACCAATCAACCTGCACCAAACACCATGTACCAATAACCTGAACCATGCATCAACCTGTACCTCAACCTTAACAACAATACCTCATCAATTTCATCATCCAAATATGATTTGTAACTTTGTAACAGACCTGGTGTATATGATCACATACCTGCAAACATTTCTTAACAAGAGACTACCATTTTCATCAAATTTTACTTTAGTCTCACATGACTAGTTTTGGATTAGTCAACAACCCTAACTTGCAATAGTCATAACTATGTACCTGTAATGAATAAAGGTCTAAAAATATTACAAAATGTTCTTTAGTGTCTTGTCTACAATTTATCCACGTTTTAGTTCTTGGAACCTCCCAGAAAAGGAGTTATAGCAAAAATGGCATACCTTACTGAATTCTGACTTGTTCTAGAAAGTGGGCCCCGCACAGAATATTTGTTGTATGGATCTGAAAATGGTACAAAGAATACTACATACTGTACTCTAACCAATAAATTTGGTCTTACTGAATATGGATCTGTTATGAATAAGTTATAATGTTTTTACCTGAAACACATGTTTTAGACTAGTTTCAGGACTAACCACAAACCCTATTTTCCACGGAGTGTAACTCTAAAAATACAACGATCCACAAGCCAAAATTTGTATCGCAACTACTTGGATATGTTTCCTCAATGACCTCCAGATTTCGTGGTCTGAATCATTCTAGAAAAAACGTTATTGTGAAAATGGTGACATGACCTGTAAATAACATACCTTAGAAAGCATCATCAAAAGAATTTATCCTCCCTTGAATTGCGACCTTCTTTACTTCACCTTCCCTCTGAAATTTGCCTTATATATCCTTTGGTTACCTCAGTCATTTGTATATATTTAATATGCTCAAGTGTAATTAAAATGAGAGACATTTGCCTCTTATTTATACTTTTATGTAGCTTCCCCAAGGGGTTACCTTCTAACCATCTTAAACCACTTTCTTTATTTTAGGGCTAACCCACTTCTAACCACTTGTCCACTTAGTAATTTCTCCATTAAATTGATGATTTAGATAATTTATTTTGTATCCACTTTGACTTATAGTACACTCATCAATTCACTTTATTATTTAAATAAGTTCTTCTTTGCAACCGCTTTGACTACTTTGACCTTTTGGGGCTTCTAGACGACTAGTGAGGGTTCTCCAACTTCACATGGACATAACTCTCTAACTTTGAGGAGTTATGTGATGTTCCACATACCACCAGAAATAACATTATATGTACTATCCATCTAGAATAGTCTTACCTTCAAATATATTAAAACTCATACCATTATACATCAAACAAACTTGGGTCCATTACCCAAACCTTTGTGCTACCAGAATTCACTACCATAATTTATTCAAGGGTTGACATCAATGACAACCAACCCAAATAATCAACAAAAGCAACCAAATCCATCATATTCGCGAGGTTTTTATGACCTTCATTTCCTTGGAAACCACTATTTCCCATCCATGTCATTGAGGCCTAATATCCCTTGATCTTCCTCATACTTGTGAGGAGAAGAGCATTAGAGGTGTTTTAGTCTTGAGTGACCCAGGATCAAAGGAATCCAAACAATGGTTACAGATAATTCCAACAACCAAATAATGTATATTTCTTTGTATCATTATTATTGATAATAAAATGAATATCTTGTTTCTTTCTCTTCCCTAAATTATGAGTTATTTGCATCGAAATTGATCCCCTTTTCAGTATTTAGTTGAGGAACTTATTGTTCGACAACATAGGTATTCCAATAGAGGAAGAATACCTTCAGTAACCACTCACACAACCATATCAAAGAACAACACACTGATGCTTTTACGTAGTAAAACCCCTATGGGGAAACATCCACGGGCCTAGCCAATGTGGCCACTTGCGACAATTTATTAATGCAAAAGAAAATATATCATAGAGATTTGCTCACAATTGATCATCAACAAATGACCCTCCATGCTCTTTAAATAGAGATCATGGATCAATTGAGTGCTAAGCCATGGATCAATGTAGCCTTTAAGATCGAGGAGAATATGAGTTGTTGTATCATTCTATGTCAAAAATATATCATGACCATCATATTATGAATGCATACTAACGTGTACTAAAGAAACTACTATGAACGAAAGGGGGAATATATAGGGTTAAATGTATATGATATGTTCCCAATGGGGAGCATATATGGGGCTACATGTACATGTAATGTGTAAATATATATGTAATAAGGTCGACCTAATAGTAAAGGGGCCTCATGTGCAAGTGTGAATAGGTATCTATAGAGGTCATGTATTCATTATGGGAGACATGTGAATTGTGTTGTATGAATGTATTTGGTTATTTGGAGAAGGTTCTCCTATTCTTTAAGGAGTTATTGTGTAACTTATATATCTTCAAGTTGTGCTCCACACTCACATTCTGTACATGGTGTGTAATTATTTTTTGTTATGATATTTTAAGCATTTGGATCATTGCATTGTAACCTTTGACATCTTCATAGTATCCAACAAAGTGAGCTTCTCACTTTTAGGTTGAAATGCTTTGCTTTTTTCATCAGGAATGTGATCCCATGCTATACTACCAAATACATGGAAGTGGCTTACATCTTGCTTAATTTTATTCCATGCTTCTTCTGGTGTTATATTTTTAGAGCCTTTGTGGGAGTGTGATTTAATATGTAATTTGCATAATTGATGGCTTCCACCCAATAATGAAGACTCAATCCTTTAGATTGGATCATACAATTATCCATTTCTTTTAATGTGCAATTGTTAAGAACCAAATATCAATATAGCATAGAAAATCCTCAGAAAAAGTACTCAACACCTTGAAAAAGAGAGAATTTCAGATAATAAGCCTCTTCAAGAGGGCAACCTCCTTTTACCCCACTTAAATGTTCAAGTACAAGATGATTCAAAATGAAAAT
>ML776553.1:502956-513876 GCA_009831015.1 Picea engelmannii | reverse complement strand
GACTTGGAAGAACAACGTCTATGGTTGGGTGGAATGTCCTTGGTCTTCATCCAATTGGTGATTGATTTTGTTAAGATAAGTGCTCTCTGCCATGTGTTTTTATGCTTATATATTTATTTCCACCATGTATTAATTATTATCTATGAGATTGATTTTTATAATATGCATGGTTGTTGGTTATTGTTGTGCATGGAATATTGTTCATTTATTTTATCTTGTAGCATGAATCTTGATTATTTCATGTGAGTCTTTCATGCTTCTTTATTAATTAAACGTTATCAAAATTTGAAACCAGTTCCAAAAGTGAGTTTTGAAGTAGTGTGGCCAACTTGCTAGTGGTTGGGTATGTTACAGAGCTCGGTTAGCTTACCCAGAAAATGCATGTTTTCCCTCTATTTTTTATTTACCAAGATTGTACAGAGCACACTACAAAGAGAATATCCAGACAAGAAAACCATTTCCACTCTATTTATGATTTGTCGATATTGCACAAAGCGTAGGGAAAATAACATACACAGATCGAAAAGAGTAGCAACCCAAAAATAAAAATCAGAAAACTGAAATATTATCTCTGTAAAAAATTTAAAAGGGATTATTCAAGCCTTATACCTATGGATCTTATTGAAATGGCCATATCTTGGGAAAACATAAACCTTTTTGAGTGAAAAAAAATGTTTCTAGCTAATAGAAGTGCTACAGACACAATGGAATAGTCCTCTCAATCCAAAAATGTACAAAATAGCAGAAACTGGAGATGCGACAACACAACTTCAAGATCTTGATCTACGATGGGAGTGGGTTTTCAAATGTGCTCTGATACCATATTCAAAAACACGAGTGTTCCAACAGAGGACGGAAACTTTCAGTAAACACTCACACAACCAGATCAAATATCGACACACCAATGTTTTTAGGTGGTAAAACCCTTGTGTGGAAACATCCACAGCCCCATCCAACGTGGCCACTTGAGACACTTTATTAATGCAAAATAAAATATATTACATAGACTTTATCATAATTAATCATTAGCAAATGAACCTCTATGATATTTAAATAGAGATCATGGACCTATATGGTGCTAAGCCATAGATCAATGTAGTCGTTGATATCAAGGAGAATATGAGTTGTCAAATCACTATATGTTGGAAACATATTGTGACTGTTAGATTAAAAATGCATACTAATGAATACTAAAGAAACACATTATGACCTAATGAGACATTAGACCAAGTTTATATTAACTAACTCCTAAGTGTCTAAATATCCTAACACTAATTTACCTCATGAAATTAGTTAAAGTAGTTATTTTATGTTCATTTTCATTTTTGTCAACAATTTGAGGAATGTATGTTGTTTGTGTGTGTGTAGATATACAATCTTGGATAGGAATGAGGGTAGTTGGAGTGAGGAAAACTGACAAGGATCATCTCCAATTAGTCATCTGAATCGAGTAAGATCTCTTGTAACTAATTCGTAGTTAATGAAAGATCAACATAGGCTATTTTTGGGAAGATCAACATTGTTAGTCTAAACTTGCTCTGTTATGGTTAACCCTAGACATATGATTTTTTAGAATCTACAACAAAATTGGCAACTCCACTAGGGAAAACTCCCAGACTTATTCTCAATAGGGTTTTCTTTGTTGCTTTCTTTGCTTAGGTTTACGTTCTCTGTCAAATTTTCAATCTGTATTGCTTACTTGTAGTCTCATATATCAACTTGCATGAGTTTTTTGTTTTATAACATAACACACTCACATGTTTCCTTTAGTGATAGAGTGAGCACTATCTTGTTTCCTTTAAGAAAGGTGTGAGTACTCGCTTGTTTCCTTCAAAGAAGGTGCAAGTGCATTCTGGGTTTGAGTTTTTCTCATTTCCTTCCCTTTCCCTCCTACTTGGTTGTAGTATCTTTGATTTTCCATCTTCCAATGCCTATGTGCAGTAGATTTGTAGTAAAAAAAGTGCTTGTTTTATTGCATTTATCTTTCATCATCGTCAAAAAAAATAAAAAAATAAAATTCTAGACGTTTTTCTTTTTGGTGTTGTTTGTGTGTTTGAGGGTAGTCTCTTTAGTTGCATTTTCTTTCACTTGTCTGTTAAGTAGGGTTTGATTATTATAAGTATTTGCAAGAGAAGAAAAAGTTGCATTTGGAATTTTTCATATTGCATCAGAGTTTCGTTTCAAATTGTTCATGCTTTAATTGAATTCATTGAAGAATTAGTGAAAATTTTGATCTACCAGTGTTCTTACAAGTTATTTATGTTAGAGTATTAAAACACCATTAGTTGCATTTATGCAAACTTTGAGTAGATAAAAACCATCTAAAATATACACTTAACCAAAACCAATTAGACTCTATTATTTGTATAAAAACCAACAATAGTCTAGGATATAGGGTCTCAGAATAAAGTTGGAGAGTAAATTCTCCAAGGCCATGAAACTTGAAACTATAGTTGATTGAAGAGTGTGAAACCTAGTAGTAGCAAAGAGTGCTTATCAGGAAAGCACCTCTAGTACAAGTGTTAAGCACAAGGTTGCACTAGGCTAAGAGGAGGTGATATCCCCTCCTTCACTTCCTTTAGTGTCTATTGGATTACTACATGTATGGGAGTTTCCAAAGTTTTAGGTCCTATGGGTGACAACACTTTCAGAAAATTTGGGCTTTTTTTCCCTACCCATACATGTGATACAGACCCATGACTGTTCCACCCAATCACTGATTACAAATGGGTAACCTTAGTGGCCATTCCTAGGATTTCACATGGGTGACTGCGATTGGGAAGTGATCATGGAACGTGAGGTAGATTCCTAATCAGTGTTTCAGATCTTTTGGAGGGTGCCCATCTTCTCAAGGGTACTTTTACCTCAGGTGAACATTGTGACCATGTTTCTCGATTTTTTGTTGATCAATATTGGGACTTAATCAACCCATATTGGTATTCAAAAGTTATTTTAATCAACTCTTAATTGTCTTGGACTCAAGACCTAACCAACCGGGGTTGAGCCTTGGAAGACTGGTTTGTTTATTGATTCCTCTTAAGGATTTTGTAGCTGTGTGCTTTTTTGGTTGTTTATTTAGTTGGAATTAGGTTATTTGTGTCTTGTTGCTTTCAAATATTTGATCCAAAATGGTCAACCAATAGATCTACTAGTCAAGAAAGGCCTATGGTCTTTCACCTAAAAGTGTGGAGCTAGCTCCTCGAAGATATAGGCTGAATAACATTGGTTCAAAGGAGCCAGTGCAATGGACTCAACTAGACATGAAAAATATTTCAAGGGAAGGTCTCACTGATGAAGAACTCGAGGCCTAGAAATGTGTAAGTTTCTTAGACGGTCGTGTTCCAATTCCTGGAGGAGTTCCTTCCACATAGGACAATCTTGTCCCTATTGATATTGAGGATCTTACCAATCCAACTCCATCCAACTTTAACCTTACTCTTACTAAGCCTCTTATCCCTTCCCCTTTACACACTCAGACTCACTAGAATCCAATCCTTAAGTGTCCCATAATGGACAGTGTTTTCAATACCTATGGGTCTGGGAGAATTCATACCCCCGTGTTGGCAATTTCTAGTGGAGGAGTGAGTCATGCCATCTTGACTACACCAAGCGAGATTTCTACCATATCACAAACATTAGGTAGAGGAATCATTCCTCTCACTTTTGTTCCAAACAATGGGGTAGGGACCCAACCCTCTACTTCATATGGTGGGGGTGATTTTTCCTTTGGGATGTCACATGTCATGGAAAATTTTCCCCTAGTCTTCCATAATGTCAACATGTTTGTGGGGAGTTTTTCCACTCCCCTCCTTTCCTTCCCATTAATAGGGGGGAACATCCCCACGCCAATGTTGTCACTTGGAAGAGGAACATTTCCATATTTCAGGATGCCCATTGGAAACCATCCTCCTCAAGATTTTGGAAACCTAATGGGTGGGGTTTTTCCGTTAATGGGGATGTCAATGGGGAGAAATCCATTCCTAGTTTTTGGTAACTAGATGACCAGAGAATTCCCATCTATCACAATGCTATCAAAGAGAAATCCCTTCAATAAATTTGGAAATACAATGTATGGAGGAATTCCTCCTTATGTTCAGGTGCCTTCCAACTCTAGTCAATACCCTAAACATTAACTACAAAATCCTTTTTCACTTGGTGCTAGCTATGTCTTAGGTAATTATTTTGTCAGTACTATCCAGATGATGGGATACAACCTTAGAAGTTGGAACTCGACTACGCAGATAAGGATTCCTTTCTTGGCAACATTGAATCTCCCAGATTTGATGGAGCTCACCAATGACCGAGTGCTTCATGATCCAAATTGGCTCCTGATCCCTACCAAAGTTCCCTTATATATTTTTAAATTTGAGGGAAAATATGGCAAGTATTTGAGAAATGAAGTAATGAATTTTCATCTGTGGTGCTCATCGAACTCCCCGATCGAATATTACATTGGGCTGAGACTCTTTCAATGTACCTTAACACGAGTAGGGAGAAAATGATAGATTGAATTCACATAATCTTCTTTTCACACCTTTGACGCTCTCGCTTTGACATTCCTTAACCATTTCCAATTTCATGTTCAATATGACTCAAGGATTGAGATTTTGTCTTCCTTTAAACAAGACAATGCCATTATGTGATCACTTTCAAGAGTGGCGAAGATGAAAATGTGTGATTAAATATCAAATCCCTCAATAATTTTTGTTAGAGTGGTTTTTGAAATCTCTACTACCATATCTTTCAAAGGATGTCTCCCTATCAGTGGTCACAATGGAATAAGAGGCCAATTTTAGACTCTAGTAGTTAGATTTAGTCTATTCCAAATCTAGGGTTTTATACGATATCTTTCCTACTGCATTGAGGCCGGACATAGAGCCCACAAAACCCAAAGCTAGATGACATGCTAATGGCATGGTTGGTTCCATAAAGAATGTTGCAACTAGTCAAGTGACAAGCCAAATGAGACAAATATCTCTACATCCTCTTGTGACTTTACAAGCCACTACCTCCACCTCTAACCCCACTTCAACCCTCTGATGTCCACACCAGGAAGACATTTAATCTTGAGGGTAACTAAAAACTAAGAGGGAATAAAAAGAAAAAAAAGAAGATGTTGGTGGTGGTAAGAAAGATAAAAATAAGGTCAAATTCCATTTGTAATATTTGTAAGGAGGATCATTTGACACAATAGAGCCCCAAGATTGAGGATTCCCAACAATTTTTGGAACAACGCAATGCCCACCAAAAATCTGTTGTGTAGAAAAATCATTTTCCTCCTCACACCCAGTAGTTGGTTGTTGGATTCCAAAATAATCTTGCACCTCCGGAATCCGACAACTAGTGATCCCATCAACAAGGGGGCAAAGCAATGAATGCTTACATGTGTGAAAGAGATGTGAATGTACAGACTAGGACTAGTAATTATGACACACCTAAATTTGGTTCCAAAGAGAAAGAAACTGCTTCTCATGAACCACAAAATCTTCTCCATATAGAGAAACCAATAGTTGAAGTGATGTCAGGCATGCCCAAGGGCATGCTCAAAAGGTAGATGCATAATCCCAATCCCAAGGAAGCTCAGAATTACTTCATTATGGAAGATATTTCCTAGGCCCCATGTGTTATGTCAACTTTAAAAGTTATTGAGAGCTATCCCACACAACAGAGAAAATTTCTTTCAACTATAGGAGTTTTCGACATTGCAAAATCTTAGTTAATAATGTTTTACCTAGACAACGGAAAGCCTAGGATTCCTCACTACAATGCTGTCCAAATTCAGGTTTTGTATTGCAATACGAGCATCTGTAGGATGGTAGTAGATGAAGGCACATAGATTTGCATCATGTCCTTGTCTTGTTTCTGAGATATCATATCCCTTGATATTGATCCTTCCCCAACCATGTTAAAATCATTCAAAGGGCATTCATTTAGGCCTCATGGAATCATCCCCACATTCCCCATTGAATTGGAGGGGAAAACTATATCCATAGAGGTGGAGGTGGTTGATGCTCCTCTTGACTTCCACCTATGCCATGAAATCAATTATAGTTGTAAGAATCAATACTTTTTGCAAGGAATGAAGAAACATGTGGCTCATAGACATCCAACTAGAATGCTACAACCATTGTCCATTCCTAAGTGGAAATGGGAAGTTGTTGCAATTTATTTTATTACTAAGCTACCCAAAACCGTGAAGCAACATGATTCCATCATGGTAGTGTTGGATAAATTAACTAAGGTCGTACATTTTATTCGGGTGAAGACCAACATTGCATAAATTTACATGAAGTAAATTGACATGCTACATGGAGTGCAAAATACAACTGTTTCTGATAATGATTCCAAGTCCTCATCAAATTTTTGGAAGGGGTTGTATAAAGGCTTTGGGACAAATTTAAATTTCAATACAACATATCACCCAAAGTCAGATGGGAAAACAAAGAGGAATAACTAGATAATTGAAGATATGTTGAGGATGTATGTAATAGATAAGTCTTCCAAGTGGGAAGACTACCTTTGTCTATTTGAGTTTTCTTATAATAATGGGTATCATGCATTTTTGAAGATGAGCTCATTTGAATCCTTGTATGGAAGGAAGTGCAACATGCCAGTAAGTTGGGACAACCCTAAAAACATAGCATTTATTGGGCCATAATTACCAAGGGAAATGTAAGAGAAGATAATAAAGATTAGGTAGAATTTAAAGGTTGCATAGGACATGAAAATAGCTATGCAGATAAAAACATGATGTACAAGGAATTCAAAGTGGGCGAGCATGTGTTTTTAAAAGTAAAAGAAAAAAGGATCTCATTGAGATTGGGAAGTTGCCCAAATTTGGAAATGAGATACTGTGGGACATTTGAAGTCTTGGATAAGATAGGCCAATTTTCATACATGCTTGTACTACCTACATCCATGAGAATTCATAATGTGTTTCATGTGTTTTTATTGAAGAAATATGTGCCTAATCCAAACTGTGTAATTTATTGGACCGTGATCCGGGTGGAACACGAAGGGGACTTTCGGGTGGAACTAGTGTGCATCTTGGACCAAAAATTCAAAGTTATCACGAACAAATCCATCAACCTAGTAAAGGTTCAATTGGCCTGCTACAGTCTTGACTATGCTACGTGGGAGCACGAGGAGACCATGCGGGAAGAGTACTCACAAGTTTTGCAAATCTTGAAGAAAATTGAATGTACATTTGTATATAAGTGTGAAGGATCCATTTTGATAGTTTGGGTTCCTAGAGCCACATCTTAGAGACTTCTTGTCTGATCTGTGTTGAAGCCTTGGAAGGGAAGTGGTATAGCCTGAGGGACTGTAGTGTAGAGAAGGAAGTACACTCGCTTGGGTTGTGCGGGTTGTGGTGAACAATAGATTGATGGTTGGAATTGCTGCAGGAGTTGTGAACTTGCAAATGTACCAAGTACTATGATGTAAATTTTGTATATGTATACCGGTATGGTGTTGTGCATTGAGGATGGTGAAAATTGTAGGGGGAAAGGAATGTAACATCCTTATTTTTATTTCCTAGTTTAATAATGTATAAGGTAAATATGATATATGGTCGTGGACCAACCAATATAATACATAAACAATGTATGTAAAATAAAATAAAATAAAATGTGATGCCAGTTGCAGATGGACATGGATAGAGTCATGGGGGTTGAGTTTCCACATGAGAGGAGAGGTCTATGGGGTTTTTATTCACGTGTCTTAAATTCCAAGCCTTTTCCCAAATTAAAATTATTGTATGAACCCTCTATTTTCCTTTTGAGTGTATCAAAGCCCCAATAATTGAATACATGTAAGTGTTGGCATGTTTTATAGGCAACGCATGCTTGTCATTGATGGAAAGTACAACAACAATGATGGCTTGAGTACAAAATCAATGATCAATAGCGCAGTGATAATCGGGGAAGAGCAGCAACCGTGATCGTTGGATCAAGGAGAACCTGCACGTTCTTTAAAGTGCAAGGAGTAGCAGGCTCACAAAATACTGAAAGAAGGAGGACCGTCCATCTTTAGACATGACACGTGGGGAAAGATCGTCATTTCGCTGACTGGAGAGTCAATGGAACGATGTTCCATAACCTCTTGAAATCGCGATATGAGAAATCGCGAAATAATCTGAGCCGTCAGATCAAGGTTTGATATGGACCGTTGATCCCAGTCCATTTCAGAGTTTTGCGGATCGAGAGTTGGAGATGTCAAAGAATATTAACCACAGGAATCCCAAAATCGCGATATGCGAAATCACGACTTAATCTGAGCCGTCAGATCAAGGTTTGATTTGGACCGTTGATCCCAGTCCATTTCGGAGTTTCACGGATCAAGAGTTGGAGATGTCAAAGAATATTAACCACAGGAATCCCGAAATCGCGATATGCGAAATCACGACTTAATTTGAGTCGTCAGATCAAGGTTTGATCTGGACCGTTGATCCCAGTCCATTTCAGAGTTTCGAAAATCGAGAGATGATGAAGTCAGAGACTCTCAACATTAGGAGTCCCGAAGTGCCGAAATGCGAAATCCTGAAACAAGACACGTCAACAAACCACGTCAGCTAAGAACACGTGGCACAACCAGGCAATGACAAGTGTCAAGATGATTCAACATTTCAGGCACATGTAAGTCACGAATCAGAGTGACACGTGGTAGTTATTCGACACGTATCAATCCACGTGTGACGTCAGCAGGTTTACATCACTTCAGAGTTTTAGAAATCGGGAGATGGAGATGTCAAAGAACTCCTACCATAGGAGTCCCAAAGTCGTGAACCCCAAAATCGTGATATGATAAATCATGAAGACATCAGGACCGTCAAATCACTTAGAGTGTGGACCGTTGATCCGACTCCATTTCAGAGCTTCGGATATCGAGACATGGAGCGTCAAGAGACTCTACCATGGGAGTGCTGAAATCCCGAAATGCGAAACACGTTTTGGCTCAATATGTGGTCGCATCCATTGGTCACATCGGTGGAAGATGAAGGAAGGAGCTAGTTCATATAGGCTTCGAAGTGTGAAATGGAGAAGTAAACGCAAGTTTCTATGAATTCAATCCAATGGTACAAGTGAAGTTGAACAAGATCGCAAGGCTACTTTGGTGCCTCGTAGTGTAACTGCTAGAAACCATTGATGGTCTCTGCCAGAGAATTCGAAGATACCTCTGTGTGATCGCCAGAGGAGATGAAGAGTCTCTAAGCTTCATCCAGTGAAGCAAGATGATTCTTAGGGGGATTGACAGATGGATGAGCATTGAAGTATGTAATTAAAACAGAAGGCATAAGTGACTATGACAGAGAAGATGAGGAGTCTCAACTGCTAGAGAGGTTGAGGAATCTCAGCAGAACACCTAGTGATGTTGAACGCGTGGTGGGAACCACCAGAGAAGCTGAAGAGTTGCGATGATCAGGAAAAAGCACTCGATATGTGGAGGAGATGTGTGGGGGTGTGAGCATGCAGAGGCATGGAAATATTGGATGCACAAGGAGCACAAGGACTATAAGAATGTGGAAGAAAGAAGAGATTGGGGTTGTTGTTGCTGTGGAGGAGAATTGAGGTGTGTACAAGGAGGCAAAATGCGGGAGAAAAAATGCACAGTCGAGGAATGGTGCATTGAAGGGATATGACACATAGAGCATAAAAGGCCGAAGAACAAAAAGTGATAGAGGTGTGCAGAAGACACTGATGCAGACAGGGCAGAGCAGTGTAATAGAACAACGACAGGGTTGGTAAGCCATTGAATAATTTTATATCGCTGTAATAAGTTTTTAGTAACAAAGAACTTATAATTCAGCGTGGTTGGGAGGTGCTAGGGAGGATTGGTGTCCTCAAAGGTTCAAGTGGGTGCTTGAACATGGGGAGTTGGTGCTTCCTTCTAGTTGGTGCTAGAGAAACCAGGGAGTTGGTGCTTCCTTCTAGTTGGTGCTAGAGAAAGTAGGGGGTTGGTGCTTCCTTCTAGTGGGTGCTAGAGAAAATGGAGAGTTGGTGCTCTCAGCAAGTTGCAGCTTGCAAAACAGAGGTTGTAGCCTCACAATTTGTTTGTGCTCATATGTATGATAATTTACAGAATGTAGATAATACTTATCATATAAAGAAAAAGAGGTTTTTACCCTGTATGGGTTTCCTCGGGAATTATCTGTCTCTGTTTTCTCATATATGTGACTGATGTTGAATGTGCCTTTGTTTATTTCCCATTATTGTGATAATCATTGAGTGCCCTGTAAAGATTTTAAAAGAAGCATAATTGTTTAAGCACGGTAACAACTGATTCACCCCCCCTCTCAGTTGTCCAACAATTGGTATCAGAGCCGACCCCTTTTTAGCTAAGGGTAGATCCTAGAGCTTAAAAATGTAAAGCCATGAAGGAAATTCAACCAATAAGGCCCCTCTGTTCAATGGAACAAACTTTGCCTTCTGGAAAGTTAGAATGAGAACCTACATAATGGCTTTAGGTGAAGATGTCTGGGATGTAGTAGATACTGGTTATGTAAAGCCAATTGTGCTAGCTAATAAGGATGACAAACTAGAATTTAGCTTCAACGCTAAGGCTATGAATGCTATCTTGAGTGGGCTTGCAGAAGCAGAATTCATAAAATTTATGCACCTAGGAACTGCCAAAGAAATGTGCGACAAACTCATTAGCAATTATGAGGGTAATGAGAAGGTAAAGGATGCAAATATTCAAACCTACAAAATACAGTTTGAACAGCTGAAGATGAAGGAAGATGAAACTATTGGAAAATACTTTGTGAGAGTAGAAGAATTGGTAAATGCAATGAAGGCACTTGGTGAAACAATTGGGGAACCTTCTTTAGTTAAAAAAATCTTGAGATCTCTCCCAGATAGGTTCAACCCGAAGGTCTCTGCTATAGAAGAACTTAATGATCTAAAAACCTTGCAGTTTGAC
>ML776553.1:476612-490884 GCA_009831015.1 Picea engelmannii | reverse complement strand
CATGGTCATGAGGGTCATATTAAACATGAGGAAATCATATATATTTTTAAATCTACATGCTTCTTTCCTAATGATTATTTAATCTACAGACCTCATTATTCACTAATACATGGTTATACAGAATGGCATAAAACCTCATAGAAAAGAAAATCATAGTATTGAGTCTAAAACATGATACAATCCATCATACAATAGAGGTGAATACCTCACAATAATCTTCAAAACCACTTACAACAATTACACAATAATCTATGCATAACTTTCATATAATTTCAAGGGTATGGGGGATCTAGCCTCGTCCTTCTTTCAAGAGGGAAATATATGAGTAAAAATGGTTCAAACCAATTAATAACCATCTCATTTAATCTCTTACAAACATTCACATCAAATTTCAATACTTTTCATATACAACAAACACAAATTGTCTGGGGTATGGGGGATTTGAGTAGCCCTTCTTTATTCGACTGTATTTTCACCTTTTAGGAAATGAAACAGATGAATCTAATTCTGAAATTTGATGAGAATTTTGATATTGATATCAACTACCTGTTGTTAAAATTTTAATTCCAACGTACACCGTAAGGCCAAGTTAAAGGATAATTCCATCTAAAATCATTTTGTGTTTTTAGGAGTCATATAGACACATTTGAAGCTGATTTTTGGTGAGAATGTAGATATTGATGTCAACTTCTTTCTGTTAAAATTTTAACATCAATGGACACCATATGGCCAAGTTATAGTAGAATTTCATCTACAACCATTTTGTGTTTTTAGAAGTTTTACTGACAAATCTGAAGTTGATTTTTAGTGAGCATGTAGATATTGATGTCAACTATTTTCTATTAAAATTTGAACACCAATGGACATTGCATGGCCAAGTTATAGTAGAATTCCATCTACAACCATTTTGTGTTTTTAAGGTCCATACAAACAAAACATAGGCTAATTTTTGGTGAGCATGTGGGGATATGTACAAGTTAACTCCACTCCAAATTTGACATTTATTAGACTTCATATGAAATAGTTTCACTAAAAATACAAAACTGGTTTTTAATGCATTTATACAAACAATTTGCACGCATGAGGGTTATCAATGCATTATTATACAAATTTTTCAATCTAATAACTTATAACAAAAACCATTCACTCGATGACTTCTACATAATTTCCATGGCATGAGCTCAAAATTAATAATGATAATATGCATGTGCATTTCATCATGATTGGTATCTTGATGTAAATACAAAATAATAATACACTTATCTTTCATAAAATGAGTTCCAAGGCAACTGACTATGGGTGAACCATTTTCCTCCCAACCATAGACAAATCCTTTGTGAATACCACCCCCTTGCTAGGATTTGGACCACTAGGGTGAATAAGACTTTTTAAATCTCCCAAATCATTCTTCTCTTTACCACAAGCTTCCAAACCAACCCAGAAAGCCAACAAAAGTGTAGAGGATCAAGAAAGTACTTCCCTCCTCAATCTTGGTGTCTAATTCCACATGATAGTGCCTCTTTTATCTCTCCATGGATCCTATGATAATTGGGTTTCTCTTTTTTCATCAAGAACTCTATTCTCTCCTCAAGAAGTCCCTTTTTTCTCCACCTTTTCTCCCTAATTCGAATTCTCTTTTCTTTGTGTGAATGAAGGAGAGAGAAAGGAAGATTCCTAATCAACTCTTCCACTTCCTTAATGATAGGAATCAAGAATCCTAATTTAACTTTTCTTGATTGCATGAATATAGGAATTAGTTTCTTTTATATAGGAGGTAGGTATTTAAGGATATGAAATAATTAATTAAAGTAATTAATAATTTCATTCGGCTCATAATTGTAATATCATAAATATTAGGATAGAATATTAATTTTACAATCGCATGAAAGAAGTTATAGATATGATATAGCAATACCCATGAGACATAGGTTGATTCCCCCCTTAGACCCCCTTACCTTTCCCCTCTGGTGGACTCATAGCCTCCTTGGTGTTTCCTCCCTCCATTCAACCTTTCATTATATTCACAACGATTATGTTTAGATGTCTTGAAAATTTCCATGGTAAGTCTACCTCATGGAATGAAACAAAACATAGTAATGAAAAACATAATCACAATATAAACGAAATCAGGTTGAAGGGGTTGAGACCGGGCTATTATATTCCCCTCACCTTAGAATAACATCATGCTCAATGTTTTCTTCTTGTCAACAATATTGCATGTTTTCATTCTTCGACTACACCTACATTGTCATTCTATTCATGGCCACTTTGTCTCGTTGTTGGTTATGTTGTAAAACAATGTCTAATCCTTTTTCTACATTGGAACACCTCCAATACCTTTAACATTCCAACACATGCTTAAAATAATAAGCAAATAAAATAAAATGCATGTCATAACCATTTTAAGCATCAATTATTCCATTCGTATAAATTTCACATTCATAGTCAAAACATATATATTCATAACATAAGATTAAATATAAAAATCAACCCAATACTTATTTGTATTTATATGTATATTCTCCATATGGATTCCATAGACAAGAATCAACTCATTGTTTTCTCAGACACACCCAATGTATATAATGCACTCATGATCCTAGCTAGCATGTAACATGCATATCTCACAATAGATTCATTCAAGTCGCTTCTTCCTTGCAGTCACTCACCCTCCAGGCTCAGACATCCCCTTCTTTGCTAAACAATCCCTCAGGCGATAAATTAATTTCCAAGGCTTTGTTGCACAAGAAGAGTGTATAGTTATAGAGTCTTACTATGATGGAATCCCATTGGCTTTCTCTAACATATAATATCACATTTCAATGATGAACAAGGCATATCATAGGGTTCTAGTTTCACTACAATAGCATTCTCTCTATGATTTTCAATTTCAACAACCATCATCTGTCCTTGCTAGATAGATCCACCATTTCACCCATATCATATACATACAATAACCATGAGATATCATCATAATAATTTTATTCAAAAATCTTTTGTTTCAAACATATTACATACAGAAATCAGATTTCACAAGTATGAAATTGTTCTCATAATGTTTGACTCTTACATGTTGTAGCACCTAGTCTTCATTATGGACTTACACTCATTACCATATCCAAGACCATTCTACCTGCAATCAGAATTTTGAATCAACCAAAAAACTGTGATTATTCATTCATATAATCCTTTCATTGAAACATTTAGAACAACCCCTAAAATGATCTTAGAATTATAACACACTAATAATTCAAACACTTTCAGTTGTTCATCACATGAAATGATAAGAAACTATCATTCATTATATATGCATTACTAACATCCTAAGCATTTCATAATGCAATCAAACATTTATTCCAGTAAACCAAAGTGCCAAAACTGATGATTTCATAATCACATTCTTCACTAGAAATGTATATTAGAATTCATGATTAGTTAGTTTCACTTTATTTTGTGGGTGAGGGATTCATACCACTCCTTTCACTATTGAACAATTTCTCAGGAGTATTGGAAGGTCTTTTTTTTCATGGTGTTTAGTCATGAAAATGTTTGTTCCATACAATCATGCTTCCACTCAATATATCAAGAATATGTACCAGCATAATTCCTAATTGTAGGATCATTACTTATATGATTTCATAGTTCATTTATGCATATTTACTCAATGCAGCCTCACATTGAGTCAAACTTAGAATAATTCAAGCTCATGTGTTTTACCAAGATAAGTTGGAGGACCCAACCAACACCTCTACACATCATCCTATTGGCATAGGGGCATACCCAGGGTTCAACACTTCAACAATGCACCAACAAAACCCTAACTACCGGCCCTTTCGGCAACACCTGCGAAGCAGATGAAGTCTCACCCGAGGTAGAGGCAGGGTGGGTTGCAGGACTCAAGTGTCTACAACCTAGCTGGGACACAGATCTTTGATCACAATACTTAGAAGAGCACTTAGTAGTTAATATTCATTAGTCTTTAACCCTTATTCACATCGCAGGTAAAACCCGAAGTATAGAACAATGCAGTATGCAACAAGGTCTAACACATCCAAGCACTTAACACATAGAAATAGATCAGATCTAGCATTCATTCATATCACTAAGCACTAAGCTACTTCATCAAATGCATCTAACATACATAAAGATTCAACACTAAGCATAAATCACATCAATAGCACAAAGCAATTACAACACAGGATGTACGTGGTTCACTCCCAGCGTGGGGCTACGTCCACCAACTCTTCGTCTTCTTTATTATCTTCTTTCAATGCACATAGCCACAAAACCAACTCCGCATAGAACAAGAGATCTACGGGCACCTCACCATATCCTCCTTCCCTAAGTTAGGTTACAACACAAGGCCTTCTTACAGAGTCTGCACACAAGCTTCTTACAATCACTCACACTTAGCTCTTCCAGTCTTAACACATAGTATGCACAAAGCCTCTAGATCCACACTAAGATGATTCTACTAGGTCTATTATTTTCTTACATCACCTATATATCTATTTATACATTACAAATGGGGCCTAAACATGGGTAAACCCATGGGTTGACATCCCATACCTGTTACATAAACCCTAATCCCCAAAAATCCCGCAAAAGGGGGCGAGATCCCGCGATATCCACTTCGCCTAGGTGCTTCGTCTTCGACCAACCTGTCGAAGTCCCAAAATTGGTCAAACACAACCAAGGTTCTCCAAAACTTGGTCAAGGGCCAACATGACCCCAACACTCACCTATGACTCGTCCTGAGTCACTCTAACCTGGGAAACTCTGCATCGAAGGCCTCGAGCTTGGCTCGAGCTGCCTCAACTTGCTGCTTCACTAAAGTCTCCTACTTGGAAAAATCACAGATGAATTTCTCTATGACCGGTCCTTCTAAGCATTGTTCCACTATGGTGACCATTTGTTCCAGCTATGTGCCTTGTCCTTCGATCTCATTAAAAAGTGTGCATGCTTTGTCTTGTATCGAATGAAGTCTCTAGGTCACTTCCATGACTTTACTCTGGATGGCATGGACCTGTTCCTGAACTACGTGTTGTTCTTGTGACCTTTTCATCTTCTCAACTGCTAAAAGCATTTTCAACTGCACTTGCACTATCAATGCTTGTTTCTTTACCTCTTGAATTTGTGCTTCTAATGCTCTTAGTTCTGGGTCATCTACGAGGTGCTCATAGGTCTGTGCACTGCGGTTGCTGAGTAGCTTACATTCTGAGGTCATCATATTGATTCTTTCTACTGCGCTCCAGGCAGTTTCTTATCTCTGGTCTCGCACTTCCTGCAGAGTGCTTGACACTGCTTGTGGTTCCAGTTCTACCACCCTTGCTTGAAGTTGCTAAAAAGATTTAGCGAGCTTATCCACTTGACTCTCCACTGTGTCTTCTTCTATCTATGCGAGGCCCTGCACAGAGAGAAATGCTCTGGTGACTGCCTCCTTGACTACCATATGTTCCGTGAGCAGCTGTTCTTTTTCCTTCTAGATCTGTTCTCTGTCCTCTGCAAACTTCGCTTGGAGGTCGTCTTTCTCTTGCTTCACAACTTGATGTTTCTCTAGGACTTCGTCCTTTGCTTGTTTCAAGGCCTCTATGGCCCATTCTTTCTCTTCTTGTACATGATGAAGGCAAGCCTCTGTCACATCTGCTAATCTGCGTAGTTGGGCAGACTCGTCTCCTACTTCTATACCTTCTGATGACAATGATGGCGTTGTAGACACTGCGCGGCTCGAGTAGAGGCCTTGATGTACCCCTTTGAGCTCCGCCTCGATCATGTCAAACATTGTTTCCTATTTGGCTTCATTTAGCTGCAAAATGTCCTCCGAGGTGTTTGATACAACTATGATGATAAGGTCAATATCATCCACCGTGAGTACAGTGTGTAATTGAGGCTTATTTTCTTGTGATTTCTTTTGCACTGATGGTTTCTTCGGGGAAACCTTTCTTTTCTTGGATGTCTCAGCCTCTGTGATGGGATCCTTAGGCGGTGTCACTTTTCCATGTTCCTGTTTGATTTCTTCCCCTTTGTTCTCTTCTTGGTCTACTTCGTCATCTCCTCCTCCTCCTGGTGATTCTAGTGTAGTTTCCTTTGATGTGTTGTTCATTTCCTGTACTTCTTCCTTCTTCTTTTTTCTGCTGCTGTTGGGTCCATCATACTCTTCTCGAGTGACTACAAGACTTCCGATGAGGTCAAAGTCGAAGATTTTTGTCTGTTCGACCGGTACAAGGAAATCTATAGGCCATTCCTTGGTTATTTCTTCCATGTCCTCCTTTGTGAGTTTGTAATATGAATGGAGCTCTTCCTTGTGTTCGTCCCCACGCACAGTGATGTAGATGAAATGCCTATTTGTGTGGAACTTCTCAAGTGTCATGAACCTGTGCAGAGTATTCGACGTCATGCGAGGGAGAGTTTCAATGGCCCTCTTCAGCTGTAAATAATATGTGTGGAACACTGCATTGGATTTCCATTGTTTTTCCATGTCGCTTGAATACTAGAGCGTAGTGAAATTCGCGGACAGTGGTTTGGACAGATCAATTTCAGGGAAGGTTGCTCCTTCTGGCATCTCCCAAGTGATGAATGCAATGAGAATCAACAACCAGCTAAAATGAAACTCGTAGCCCTGGTCCTGTGCTTCAGGGAAATCTTTCTCCAACTGGTTGATGAGGTACCTCACCCAGTTCATTGGCATCCCTTCGAAGTATTTTCGTGCGAGCTCGACGATGAACCTCATGACCTACGTTGGTCTGTTCTTCCTAATGAGCTTACCAACGATCAACTGGAAAGCTAGGCGCACTGCACCATTTTGGATGGAGGCTACCTAGCCCTTCTTCCCTTTCTTCACATTGTTGTAAGTTTCTTTTATGTGTTGCGCCAGGGTGCGATCTGCAGCCTTCCCTGGGTAAAAATATTGAGGGTCAAGTCCTTGCATGCTCAATCCGGTGATCTGATGGATCAACGTCGAATCTACGGTGATGCATCGATCCAACCACAGGTAACCACCATGGTAGCATGACGTGAGGAGTTTAATGCACACGTTAACCTTATGATGTCTGTTGAAGTTTGGTATCTTCATCACGTTAAGGATTGTTGATCTTGCGATGTCCATGGTCCACGGTTGGGGGATTATCTTTAAATTCTTCCATGTTGTCTTTGTCAAATACTTATGTGGGGCGAGAACTCCATAATTCTTTCCGTCTCCCAAGTTGAAATCACTGATCTTTAGCGTCATAATCTGTTCTAATTACAATCCAATTGCGTGTATCCCCTTCGGGAGGTACGCAATGATCAATATATAGTAAAAGTCCCTCGAGATGCTATCATGACTAACCGCACTAGCCAGAGGTGGGATATAGTCGGGCATGATTGATGGGATGAGCTTCACATTTTCCAAGTCATCGTGATGCCTGCTTCATTTATCTATCGCAGTTCGAGATGGCCAAGATCGACATACAGTCGATGGGGAGGCTTGCAATCCTCTCATTGATGAGGCCTATGCTCCTGCAGACATGACCTTCTCAGCCATGAGGTCTATTAGGATCTCTTCGATGGATTTCTCTACTATGCTAAGGTCACTTGACATGCACGCTTGTGATCAAATGTCTCATATAGGTGGAAAAATTCTCAAGGTAAGAAGAACAGGTGGTGAGGTCTCAATAAGCACTGCGTGAAAGCAATTAGTTCTCTATGGGCTCGGATAATCACAATTGGCAAAAGTGTCCCCGGTAAGACATTCAACGGGTTGAATAGCTAACATCTTAACAAACTCCTCCAATGGGAAGGAATGCCTCAATCAATAATATTCCATCCGTTATAGTGTGGTCCCAATGGTCCAATGGCTAACTTTCCTGCAATAACTGTGTTTCTAGCTGTTTTGGAGCGTCGTTCTAATGTTCGGGATGCCTACAATGGTCATATTTCTTTGTCATGGCGAAGTGTCAGTCGATGATGTTCTTCTATTCCGTCGAGGTTCAAGTTATATAAACTTTCCTTCTGTGAAGTCCTCTGTGGAACCTCCTGCAATTTTTCTAGCTTTGCTTTCTTCTTACTGAGATTTCTTGCTTTCTTTCCTGTGATCTACATCTCTGGATTCCTTTTTCTATTATTGTTCTTATCTTTTCTTAGCATAGTAACTTCGCACTATTGAGTGTCTTCCACAGGGTTCGAGGGTAATACTTTTTGTCTTACTGTTTCTAGAGTAGGTGATCTACTCTCCTGCATGTATAGGTTCTTTAAGCCTTCTTGCATTCTTTTGACTTCGACAGTCAGGTCTCTGGCCCTCGGTTTCTTCAATTTGTCCTCCTGTTCTTCTATTAAGTGTGTTATTCTCTTATCCATGAAATCCCTTAATTCTTGCTTTTTCTATTCTATGGCTACCTCTTCTTCTTTCCTTCGGATCCGATCTCTCTCGATCCAAGTCTTTCCTAACAAAAGTGAAAGAGGGGTGTTGTTCTCAACAAACTTAATGACCTCGAATTCTTCTTCCGTCGATGTTCCATGAGCACTCATAGGTACATGAGTAAGTTTTCCACATAGGGTTATCATCTTTCTTTTAAATAATCCTATTCCTCCCAATGAAGGAATCATAACAGGCTTTCCTAAGATTTCCCAAGTACTTTCTGTCATGATGTTCACTTGTGTTTCTGAGTCCAACACACAGTCTATGTCGAAGTCTCCTATTCTTGTTTCTATGCACTCTTTCTCTTTTAAGATCTCTGATAAACTGATGTCTCTGTGATCATTCAATGTTTCTTTCATCTACAATAATATAGCCTTGGATTCTTTCTGGTTCTTTGGCATACTCTTAGTCTCTTGAACTTCCTCATGGTTTTCTTGTCTCATGTTCATCTTTTAAACTTTAGCAATCATTATAGGGAAATCCAAAACTTCATGATCAATGGATTTACAACAAAGACAAATAGGGCCTCTACCAGGGCATTCCTTAGCAAGATGTCTCAGTCTTCTGCAATTATAACATAATGTCAATACTCTCTTTCTCTTAGACGATCCACAACATTTCATGTACTGTGCACTGGGATCACAGTGATAGCCATGCAAAAAATTCTTTCTAGGATCCTGCATCCACTTGTTAGTCCAAAAATTCTTTTTATGCATAGGAATAACATATCTTTCATTATTTCTACCATATATATTCATATCACATCTTATTTCTTCTAGTTGTGCCCTAGTTTTCAGACTAGGATGAAATCTGTCAAATATACCTCGATCCATTCTTTCGAAACAAACATTTCCACTTATCTTACCTTTATCAGAGCACCAAGCTTTAATATCTTACCTCTTTTCTTCAGATCGGACTTCGCTTCTTGGCATGGAGCTTCGCAAGTTAAGTAGAATATTGTGCACCACAACAACAGATCTACGCACAGAGCTTTCTCTTTTCCTCAGTTCCCAGCAATCACAGTTTCAGGTCTCGACAATTGAACCCTTTGTTGGCACAAGGGCAGACTCAGGGTTCAACGCTTCAACAATGCACCAACAAAACCCTAACTACTGACCCTTTCGACAACACCTACGAAGCAGATAAGTCTCACCCAAGGTAGAGGCAGGGGGGTTGCATAACTCAAGTGTCTACAACCTAGCCGGGACACAGATCTGTGATCACAATACTTAGCAGAGCACTTACCAATTAGTATTCATTAGTCTTTAACCCTTTATTCACATCGTAGGTAAAACCTGAAGTATAGAACAATGCAGTATTCAATAAGGTATAACACATCCAAGAACTTGACACATAGAAATAGATCAGATATAGCATTCATTCATATCACTAAGCACTAAGCACTAAGCTACTTCATCAGATGAATCTAACATACATAAAGATTCATCACTAAGCATAAATCACATCAATAGAACAAAGCAATTACAACACGAGATGTACGTGGTTCACCCCTAGCGTGGGGCTACGTCCACCAACTCTTCATCTTCTTTATTATCTTCTTTCAATGCACAGAGACACAAAACCAACTCCGGATAGGACAGGATATCTGCGCCCACCTCACCATATCCTCCTTCCCTGAGTTAGATTACAGCACAAGGCCTTCTTACACAATCTACACACAAGCTTCTTACAATCACTTTCACTTAGCTCTGCAAGTCTTAACACATAGTATGTACAAAGCCTTTAGATATGCACTAAGCTGATTCTACTAGGTCTATTCTTTTCTTAGATTGCCTAGATATCTATTTATACATTACAAATGGGGCCTAAACATGGGTAAACCCATGGGCCGATATCCCATACCCGTTACATAAACCCTAATCCCCAAAAATCCCGCAAAATGGGGCGAGATCCCGCGATCTCTGCTCCATCTTCGACCAGCCTGTCGAAGTCCCAAAATTGATCAAACACAACCAAGGTTCTCCAAAACTTGGTTGAGGGCCAACACATCCAAATACTTCTCTATTACTTGTTTGACCATTTGGATACCTTCCTTCTCAATCCAAGCACAACACCAAGAATATAATCCTTAAGTGCTCTTGAGTGTTGGAAAAAAGGTTACAACCAAAACATTGATTACAAGTAGGAAGATCATTGGATTTTCATGCAATGTTATGGATTTTTCGAAATCCAACACATTATGGCCTCAGACATGGTTTCTCACATGGAATTCAGTTTTATATAGTATAAAAAATTCATAACATGAGTGTCATGACTCAATCACTCTAGTTATTACCCTTAACCAACTCAATCACGCCATACCAACTCATGAATGCATCACAAAGGTTCTAACAATCTTTACATATCGAAAGCTTCCTTCTTTTTTCATACCCCACTTAGGTATCAATGTTAGACATGTGTTCATACATCATCATAAACATATCAAAGAAGATATCAAATATGACTAAAGAAATTCTTACCCAATTCCTTTAAGGTCACATGCTTTATTGACATGACTAATTTTCATACCTGCATGGTTCCATCAACAGTCTCAATGTTACCTGATGAACTAATGCCTTATGTGAACTCACATGATCCCTTCATCAATCTTTTGACAAGCATCCTCTTGTCCTTATCATTTTCACAAGGTTGTTTATCATAGGTAGCTATATTATCGACATCTTCAACCATTCCTAACCATACAACAATAAAAAACCACATAAGTTATCATGACATACTCATTGCATGTGTCACAACACTCTTAATCAATAAACATCATCATATATTCTCCAACATATCTATATGCACTCTACCACATGTTATCTCTCAATGTGTCTTTTAGTGAAAATGTATTCCATTTTTTTTTTTTCACAATAGCAGTTATTTATATTATCAAAATTCTAGAATGAATTTGTCCATATACATAGAGGACTAGTATCAGTTTGATTCTGACATTTTAGAGAAGCCCCATAAAGACATGCAATATATACACCTAGAACCTCTATTTGTTCCTACTGTTGCAAAATACAGACTTTTAACAGAGGTACAAAAACACCCTACCTATTGACCGTTACCATATACAATTCTTAATGGCTCAATACTTCAATAAAAATCATGCGTACGAAGATGCCCAGGACTACATCCAACTTCATGACCACATTGGATCTCATTCACGATGCTTAAATCTTCGCACGAGCCTGCATGAGAAATGCCTCCGCCATTTATCCTCCCAGTTGTCTACGGGAGAGGTTAAAGAGATGGGGAGGCATCATTAATAAATATCCATTTGTGCGCTAATGAAACCCTTGCATTCGCAACCTTTCCCACTTCATTGTTGATCCCATGAAGGACGCGGAACCATGAGACTTTGGTGAATTTATTAGAAATGGCTTCAATACGTTGAGTCAATAGTGCTAGGCCTTGATTGAAATATGAGTTCCCTTGTTGGAAGTGGGCGATTAACAGTAATGAATCCCCTATAATTGTAATAGAAGTTACTCCATGAATTATAGATAACTCACACCCTTTGAAGAGCGCCAGTGCTTCGAAAAAAAAATGTGGTTTAACCAAGCCCCTAGCTAAACAAAAATAGTTTAATTCCTCTAGGGTGATAAATAACCCCACTCGCTCCCGCCGCCCCATGTATTCCAACTATTTTACTCTCTTGTAATTATTAACATTCCCATGACTTAACTATTCACACATAAAAACTTTCTCAATCTAGAAAAATATAATAGAACAATAAAAGAGGAGTCAAGGAATTCTCCCTTCCATTTCCCCTCTACATAGCATGGAATTCCACATCACAGCTAATCAACTCCACAACCTTTCTTCCATTCACATAATAAATAATTAGATGTGATATTCGAATCCAAGTACAAATACTTAGTTCATGCACCTAAGCTATACTTCCTACTTCAAAAGCATACAATTCTACTCTAGAAACAAAGTAGAGTTTAAGGTGAGAAGGAAAAAAAAAATCATCATTCTAGGTTTGCCTTACTGACCACATTTGCTATTTATTCTTGCAATCCAATGATTGGTAAATTTGCATCTTCCTATGTTGCTTTGCACTTTGCTTTACTACCATGGTAGTCCAGATCCAAAGATGATTCCATTTTCTAGTATGCATGGCATCATGCTCTGCAACCCTCATTACTTGGTTGTTTTCCTTGGTGTAGTCCACATATCAAAACAAGAACGACAACTTGTAATGTTTAATTAGAATGAATTATATTCAACACATGAATCATATGTAAATCAAATTTATTGAAATATTCATCATCAAATAAATTCAAATGAATTAGAATAAATCAAATTCAAATTTGATTATTTCTCATAGCAAACTTATTCAAATCCAATCAACCATTATTAGAATGACAACATATAATGTCCTCTTAAACAAATGAATGCTTGTTCATTTACATGTTCACACAATGTGTTATGGGTGGACTGCAGGTACTGTATAAAACATATCCCCTATACTTATTCACCAAAACAAGACCTTTTAGTCTAAGTCTATTCAAGAGTGGCAACAATATTAACAAATTTCCCACAATAAAAATCCATTTACAAATTTTTTTCTTCTAAACACAATGAAATAGTTTAGAATCATCTCAATAAGCAACCACATACATCAATTCTTTCCTAACTCAAGTTTTTACTACCTTCCCCAGTTAATGACACAATATCTTTCAAAGTGATGGTACTCTTTTACCTTTCAATAAGAACATGATTAGCTATAGTGATTTCTATGCAATAATTAAACATTATCAAAACAAGTCAATTCACATATTAATTTCCTATATCAAATGGAATATCAATCAATAATGACACCTTGAATTATTATCTACATCCAAAGGTTTTACTATCTTGTCCACATCATCCTTGCAATGATTTAGTGACAATTGTTACTAACTTCAACTCATACTTAGGATCAATCTATTGTATAAGAGTTCACAATCATTCACACGATAAGTTTCAATACATATTTAAAGTGTGTTTCTTTCTTCCAAATGACAGCTAGCGACAAGAAAACAAATTCCTTATTCCATGTCAAACATAACATTCTTTCACACTTGTTATATGATATTTTCATACTAGCATTCGTAGTACACAACGTAGCATAACATTCAAGATGAAGACAATTAGGTAAAAATGGCAGTACCCAAAACATAACAAGTACAATTTATTATTCCACGGTCAAAACCATCCATGCATTCATATCAATAGACATGCATTCAAGTTAAGAGACCTATACAATCCTCTTTGTGAATAACAATTCCACTCTCTAGAATTATAAGCATAAGAAAACTACACATTCATATGCAAACATGATCCTCAAGGGTGTTACTGCTAAGTCTCATTAGTAATACCAATATACCACCAAAAATTATGATTTTAACATTAGTTAAACTCTTTCATAATAGTCATAAGATAAATTCATCTTAGAAATCATCCACAACAGCATGGATAAAATACATCTTCACTTTTAAGGAAGACAATGCTAAGGAATAACTTAATACCTTTAAACCCATGCATTAAACACGATATACATTGAACTAAGATAATGATTATCAATAAAAAAGGCTCTTATTCTCCTAGGAGAATAACCAATCACTCAAGACAAAATACCTAGCAATCAATAATGCATAGTGTTCATATGGTAAATGTATTCTTGGTGTATAACAAGAAGTTTGCAAACATTTATATGCATATTGTGCATAAGTCAAATCATATGCATGCAATTTATATTCATTTCTTTTCATATAGTCACTCTACCATTTATATGAGTGTGATGAATAAAATGCCAATGAATGTCAAGTGCATGCAATGTTGGCATTTGAAAGTATAGTTGTGTGCATACAATTTTTGAAT